>BGPR01003006.1:108302-152383 GCA_013235015.1 Araneus ventricosus
TTATTCAGTGGGTGTAGTTGTTTTTATCCATTTTTCAAATCGTTAGCTTCTTCCGCACAGCTGAATTCTGTCAACTCCTGTGTCTTCAAGTGGTTAATAGTGGACATTTATTTTAGAAAATTAAGATAATTTTTATCATATTTCTAAGGAGATTTTAAAAATAAAATATATAATTTATTCGGCGTTCCAGCAGAAAGCTGTTAGTGTTAACACTTTGCCATCTTACAGAGCAAAATTACTCTTCTCTTCAAATGGCTTTAATTAGTTATATTAAGGTCTGAAGCAACACGCGGGAACTATTTTGGACCGGGCCTCCTATTTTGAACCGCGGTCAGATGACGGGGACGACATCTGAGCTGGCACCCTTCTCTCCAAGTTTCCGAACTGCACCAATGGGAGAGCTTTTGGCCCCTAAGTCTGATTTGGCGCGCAGCGGTCCCAATGCGCGGCTGATCTTCAGTGTAATGGGGGTTTCGAGCCTGGAACCCTCCGGCTTCTGAGTCCGATACCTTGCTAATAGGCCACCGCGGCCCTTACTCCAAATGGTATTATTGAGCAGGTGTGGCTATTTTTATCCATTAGCTTGTATGTTAAGAAATATGGCTTTGATTATAAGTCCAGAGCAGTCAGTGGTGTAAAAGTTAATGTAGATTAAAGGTGTCATAAGATTTTATTTAACTTTATTTCTTCTGCGCTTGTATATTTCATGATTGTAAAGATGGAATTTTGCAATTGACTTTTTATTCTCTTTCTGATGTGCTACATTTCTGAAGTTTCGGCAGAACTTAATTATCATTTAACACATTCGCTGCCACTATTCACACCTGAGATTCGAAACATTTCTCTAATTAGATGACCCCTCTGCTGCCGTCTCTTAAAAGAGAAAGTGTCATCTAATTAGATAATAGGTTCTGGACAAGCCAGAGCATCTGTGGCAGTGAATGTGTTAATCTGTTAATTACAACTAATTTTTTCTAAATGAAAGTTGCGATCGGATAATGAATTTGAGAGAAAATTGTTTACTAGATTTCTTTATAATTATCATTATGGAATATATCAAAAGTAGAAAATAATTATGACAGAATTTTTGGACAACAATCTTTAATACTTTTTATGAAAGGAAACGTAACAGAAAACATTTTTTTATGAAAAATCTGGGATCAAATGAGAGACCATCAAAGCGTGAAGGGGTGAAAACAGTAGACGAGGAAATTCAGAATGCGTAATTTAAGAAAGGAATGAGTGACTATCATTTAGAGAGAAATTTTATAAACAATCATTAAAAACTAAAATAAGTTATGGATGCGATTTATCCAAAAAGTATTTTTTTAACACATTATAGATTTAAGATTTTTAATTCGATTTCCAGAATTTTATTAAAAATTCTCATTTTTCTTACACTAATAAAGGTATGTTTATTTAAAATTTCATATTTGCTAAAAATAATTTTAAATTTATTAATAGGATCAGTAGTGTTGAAATATATTAATATAAATTTCTGAGAAAATGCATAAGAGCTTCTTTATGTTTTCATGTACATCCCCTCACAATGGCTAAATACGCGAAAAAGTTGGCCAAAATTGTCAAATATTAAAATTATATAATTATTTGTGTTAAGAACTTTAGGATATGCTGGGAAGACGTAAAAATTAAGAAATTATCAATTAATGAAGAGATTAAACGACCAATCAACAGTTCTTACACTATAATCATTAGAAAAATTAAAATAGCAGCAGTTGACTTACGAGCCCATGCAGCATTGCCTTCATTCATGGTTCAGCTTGTCAACCACGAGACCTATTTGCAATTTAAATTTATCTTTGATTCTTTTTTTAACATTTGAACAGTATTTTTATTCTCGCCCCCCCCCCCTTCTGCGTTTGCCATTTGCATAACGAATGTCTGTATGGAAAATATAATCAGCCCTATCAGAATCTAATCCTGAAATCTATCGTGGACAGTCAGAACTGTAGATGATTATCAATGATTGCTTTAATGATCGACAAACTTTAAGTTTAAACTGTTTGCTTATGGTTGGACACAAATTCATCTTTGATTCGTTGAGTATTCGTAATAGCGTTTACTGTTATCACTAATTTAAAATTTGTTCACTAGTTTTCATTGTCTGTTGGATTCAAATCAGTTATGTAGTTTGTAACATATACAGCGTCTTGTTTCTGAATTTGTATCGATTACTGGACGAACTGGAACCGTACTGGTCTGCAATATCGAGAAGACGGTCGTGGAGGATCTGTAGTCCAGTATGCTTTGTTCATCTCTATTCCGCAAGAGAGATATGACAAAAATGCTGTCATCGGTAGCTGTTAGATCTTGTAAGAGTTGTTTATATTCAAATCGTTTCGAGGAACTGTCAAAATCCTATTTACTAATTAAAAAATATTTTTAATGTCGTCCACGAAGAATAATAAAATCCTTTTCTAACGATGTAATTAGTTACTTTACAGTTTTATTAAGCAAGTCTTGTAAAACCGCTTGCGTTGAAGCTTCAGTTACAGAAGTATTTTCTGCACAACTCATCTTTTTAGCTTTTATTTTGACTTCAAAATTAGAGTACAAAGTCGAACTTTTTCTACATATTTATATTACGCTATTTCTACATATTTATTTGATTCCATATTATAAAATATTTTTTAGCGACAAAATTTTCTTTATGTTCTAAACTTTTAGTTTCAGTTTCAAGTATATATTTGAAATCTGACTGAAATTTAACTCTTTTTTTTGTTTGCAATTTGTAAATACATTATTTGGAAGTATGAAATTATTTTAAACCGAAATATTTAGAAATTTCCTTGTTGCCAATCTATCAGGTAGTTTTTGTAATTAATTTTAAATGTAGTTTGCAGGTTGAAATAATCGTTTATTTTTTTATTCATATTTTCGTCGGTAATATGATTCTAGCTCATATATAAGAATTAAAATTAAGTTTTTTGATTTCTTTTATTAGCTCTTAAATTTATAAAAGTTTTAATGTCCTTTTATGATAACATTAAAATTGATGATCTTTAGAATTATTGCAGTAAGTCTAATCCAAATTCAAGTAGTTTTTTTAAATGAATTACTGTAATAAATGCGCCTGCGCAATAAGAACAGCGCCACCTATGGTGAGAAGGCACCAAAGCTAAAAGATCTAGTTAGAACTGTGAAATGACGAGATGAACTACGACAAAAAGCCCGAATTCGAAACTCCTTTATAATAGCTAGTATTTATGTAAATATGCATTCTTTGTGTGTTAATGTTTGAGCTTGTAATAAATTTTAATGTTTTAAAAGTAACTAGTCAGTGTTATTTTTGTTCTCAACTGTGAATCAAGCACTTAAAACCTCTGCTATATTATATATTTTGTGAATTTTCTTAATATTATTCATTAGATTTTTTATCTTTTACAGGTTACTTAATAAATGTGTAGGAATACCAGTGTGAGTGTTAAAGCTATTATAGTTAGGCCTAAAAGGACCTGGTAACTAAGTTCTAAGTAGGCTGAAAAAATTCCAATGGAATTTTTGAACCCATGCATATAATAACAGAGAATTCATAAATCGAAGCTTAAAAAGCATTTTCGCATGACAGTTATCTTTCTTTTTAGCCTTATAACAGCCAAAAGCAGAACAATAAAACATTTTTTCTGTTCAAACAGGATACTCAAAATAATATAAATAAAGTGTAGAATGTTAGTGACAGATACGCATATTGGTATTCACATCTACGTTTGTCACGTGAATGTGACAACACATGAATTGATATTCCATTGTAAATTTTATATTAAAAATCCCTTCACACCGAACATTTCAAAGCAGCTGTTTCAGCTAAGAGATCAGAAAAAAAACTACAAAAGAATAAAAAATAATACAAATGCAGATCTCCAAAGTATTTAGAGTAAAGAAAAAAAATAAAAACTTAGAATTACAAATGGAATTTAAAATGTTGCAAAAGAATGTTAGAAAAAACAATTAAAGATCTAATTACAGAAAGAAAATGTTTAATGTAACATTTAAAAAGAATGTAAAAATAAATAAAACAAACTGATGTTTAATTTAAAACATCGTGTAAATGTCTTAAGTTAAATTAACTGTTGCCTTAGAGAACAATAAAATCCAATAGCAAAACTAGGAAAACAACTCCATGATAATGGTTCTTTCTTAGTATCATTTCTTAATAATTCTCGACTAATGGTTACAATTTCCTCGAAAATGCTTTTTGATACTTTTTACGAGTGTGTTATTCAAATTTAGAAATCTACAGCTAATAGTGTTTTTGTGCCAACAACTAACATTACTGCAAATGACCTAGGATTCCATTTTGATTTTGGTGTTATAGCGGTACTTTCTTTCCAGGAAAATATTTTAGAAGAATAGGATTTACTGTTACAAAATGGAAGTTAAATCTCAAAATGCAGTTTGTTTCGGTTGTAAATGTTTCTTCACAGATAAAAGACTTCTTCAATTTCATCTCGTCATAAATTGGAAGATTTTCATGAAAAAGAATTTCCCGTAGGAGGTTGCGGATTTTCAGATTTCAAATGAGACTTAGAAACAGAGTTTCATGAAAGGCTTATGCAGTAAAGAAGATGGTCTTTTAAATAAATTAAATTTAACCACTCTTATCAAATAAAATTATTTTAGTAAGTAAAAGAAAATTTTCATACTGACAAAATTTCTCCTTTCAGCATGAACTATGCACAGTTTGCTAATTTTAATCATAGCTAATTTCTAACATTTTCAGCCATAAATAGATGGTTTGATAATATACAGGGTGAGTCAAAAGTGAGGTGAAAGCTTGAAAACCAAAAGTTCTCAAGCGAATCAAGATACAAAGATACGGTACTGATTTTTCTCAAAACCTCTCGGCAAAGTTTATACAGTTTAACCCTTTCAGCCCTAATGGGCATATATGTCCAGGAGATTAGACTTCATTCCCTATTTGTAGATAAATCCCATTTTAACATGAGTTTTTATGTTTTCAGTGTTCTTAAGGAATTAGGGAATAAAATTATGATTAAAGAAACCCAGAAACATTCTCAGATAGCCAATGGCGGACTTATGTTTTTGAGCACGCACATTACTAAAGTTTCAGTTGGTCTATTTTTTTAATTTTACAGTATGTACAACTATACTTATGTCATACTTAATGTAAAATAGTGTATCGCTCTTATTAATTTAGCATTTTTAATATCAGTTTTAAGAAATTTTGAATAAATTCTTCTTGCGGAATATATTGCCCCAGTCGTATTAAGCAGTGGGACAATATATCCCATCAGTGGTCAAATTATTACAAGATTATTGCTACGAAGCTGAAAGTTATTTCCCTGACATGCTAATCTTATAGCAGGAAAGAGACTGTTACTGGAATAGTCCAAGTCGATTATACATTTGGGACATATTGTCCCAGGAGATTTCCAGGAAACGGGAAAAGTGAAAAACTTTAAACTCACAGTATGCTTCTGTTAGTATGTTAGCATTAAATTAAACTTCCTTTCACAGTTAAATTTTAATCATGCGGAAGTTGGGTAGAAAGGGTTAAAACGCCTAATGGTTCTACAGTTGTCGGAGGAGTACGATACGCAGATATCGCACTGGTCGATTGAATATTTTTAGGCACAAAGTGACTAAAAACAGTCGTACTCCATTCAGGAACACAGCTGTCCGATCACAGAGAAAAAGTTTTTGAGGTTTCCTCTGAAGGAAAAAAGCATCTGGTTCCATTTTCCACTCTTCCTGTGCAAACGGCATTTTTCTATATTATGTCCTTTGTGAATTATCGATTTTTAAATTTGTTCTTGACTTCTGAATAACCCTGTATGTTTGTTATAAAAGAAACGAGTTAGATTGTTACGAATATTCCTCACAACTTGAAGGTCATCCATGAATCTGAAAAGTAAATGAATTTAAAGATTTTCTGCACTCATTCACTGAATATAGAAAGTTTTAACGATTTGTATCATTGTGAAAATTGTCATAAATTGAATGAATTGAATACAATTTTCATTTTTTCATTTGAAGAATAAAAAAGAATGTCATCATTACACTTTGAAAAAAAGACTGTGCTATCTAAAATCTTTTAAAGATAAACGAACATGAATTATGAGTGCTAGAATACAAGCTCTAGAATACTAAATGAAGGTTATCTTCAAGATGGGTGTATTGGTGGTTGATTGATTGGTTGTTTGTGACACAGAAGTCATATTTGACCATGCAGCGCAAGTGAAATGGCGAATCTGGTGCAGTAGTTTGACTCGTGAACAATCAATGTTTAATCAACAATTTTTGTCACCAGTACATTTACTTCATTCAAAGGAAAAACTAGTACTCAAAATTTTGAAGGAAACGGCTACTGGAAAAACAGCATTGACACAACTGCTACAGTAAAAATATGTGCAAATGGAAACTTGAATTATAAATCATTTCATAGGGAATATAAATTATGGAAACAGTGAGCTATTATTCTATTCGATGGAAAACATAAGGTTTGCTCTTATAAAAGTTGTTTTGATTAACCTTCTGTCGGAAGCATCTAATCTGTGAGATGAAGCGCCCATACTTTTTTCTGACTAAGTGCGGGTTAGAAAGGTGTGGGACCTCTAGTAGCTTCCTGGCTTTTTACCACTCACACTAAGGTGTCGTGATTTTTTCTCTAGTGCTCTTCTGATGTACGTGAGGGGCACTTTAATCTGGTAGAAGAGTTGCGCCCGATTACGTTTGTATTTTTGATTTCCCAAATTTTCTCAATATTTCTTTTCATATGCCTGCAACAGTTCGTATACCTGTGTCCCAGCTCCTAATTCAATGGTCATTATTTCCAATGTCTCAAAATTGTCGAATTATTTCTAGCTCTCATCGACAATAGTTGTCATTGTTAAGGAACCTTACGAGAACGCAAACGTCAACTCCCTCTTGAATTCTTAATAATTTGTTTAGTTCAAATTGCAAGGAAGTACTAAAAATTTATTTAAAAACGCAAATATAGCTTTGTATGACCGAATAGTTCAGTTTGATAAGGTTTTTCTTAAGCATAATCAAAAATTTAACTTTTAATCTCACATATGAGTTGCGCCCGATCGTGTTAGCGTTTGTATCACGCCCGACCGAAGATTAATAATCACTTAAAAGTACCATCGTAATTTTAAATCATTCACTTTTATTAACTTTGAAATGTAGAAAAGAAACCAGTCCTGATGTAAGCAGAATACAATAAAGTTTAACCTAGTTAATCTTTAGTTAATAACCTCACATTTTTCTTAGTTGAAAACCAAAAACAGCTTAAATAAGCCTCAACTGAATCGCAACAGCTGAATTCTTTTCTCAATTGATCGATTTCGGAAAACAGCAGAAATACGTCAAGGATGGAATTTTTGGTTCATTGATTTCCGGAAAAGACTCGAAACGACTCGTAGCGGATTGATAACATTCTTCTGGGAAACCGGAATGCTACCATTAGACTTCATGGTGGTATCCGTTCCCAAGGTCACCGAAATTATTGTCTCTGTGGCACTTGTTGCTTTCTTTCGGTCTGAAGTCTATCCAAGTAAATCTACGATGATCTTCTGGGAAAGGAAAAGACAGAGGATAAAAATAAGATTGTGCTTTGTTCATAGGAAATTAATATTGTTCTATGATTGTATGATCTAATTCTTGAATATATGCTTCTGTGCTTTTTTCCGTGCAGGGGAATGTAGGGTCTGTGGCACAGTGAGAGTTGTCCTTAGATACATTTATTTAAACTCTACATACTGTAAATTTAAAATATGCATATAAAATTTCTGTCAATGAATTTTATCGCTTTTCAGTCTCGCAATTATATTTTTGTATTTTTTCATTATAGGTGAATATTGTTCTTTAACACGGTGAAAATTGCATTTAGCAACATTTATTCAAACTGCAGTTGCTATAAGCTTAAAATATGCAGAATAAGTTGATATAAGTAATTATTATTGCTTTTTGGTCTCATAGCTATACTTCTGTGCCTTTTCAGTTAGGGAAATATTGTTATATGGTACAGTTAGAGCTGCATTGAGCAACATTTATTTATACTGCAGTTGATGTAAGTTTAAAATATGCTGACATGTTTACCTTCTGTAAATTTATTATGAATTATAGGATTATGCAATACGTTCTGTTATGACAGAAATTTAAGTAAGCAAATATTCTCTTATATTTAAGGGCTTTCATAAGTAACAAAGAAAAATAATCTTGAGAATTAATTCCGCTTCAATAAAGAATATGCAGATGGAATAGGTTTGGTTATCCAAATACATTATCTCTTTTTTTGAAGTTATTCTGTGACCAACAATTTGAATATTTCTCAAAAAACGAGTTCCATTATTTAAATTTCTCACCATATGGACATCAGATCGTCACGAAGATTATTGTATTGTATTAACTCTGCGTAAGAAAAACAGAATTAGTACAGAATTCTATACAGGCGTGTTAGATGGTCAATGGATATCAATCTAATGACTTTTCGAAGTAAAACTTATATAATGAAACTATTTATGAAGATTATGGAGTTTAAGGGAATTAAAAGCCTTAAGCTGTAATTGATCACATGCAAAGCCAGTAAGGTATTCTTATTATTACATGATAATACTTTTATACAAAGATAGTATATGATAGTATATATCTTCACATTAATTACATATAAACGACTTTGAAGCCATGTGTGCATTCATTCAAGGGATAGATTTTAGGCAGAAACTTAATCCGCTATATTTTGGTAGGAGTAAAACAATTTTCTATGCTCACGGTATGTAAAAACTAAAATAAAATCAGTTTATTTACATAAACTGAAATAGCATGCTTAAGATTAAAAATGGGGGATTCCTGATTGTCTGGCGGATGGCAGAATTCGAATTAAATACGGAAATAAAAGTCATATTTCAAAGTTTTCTCCCATGGGAAAACAATCCCTGATTAAAGTTCTCTCCTTTTAACTAGAATTTGAAGGTAAAGGTTGAGGTCGTCCCAGTTACCATGACAACTGCAGAGCAAGCAACAGCTGCGGGTAGATCCCTGAAAACTCAAGCTTATCTCGCTCTGCTAGTAGGAATTCCTGTGAAATCCCCAAATTGAACTGCAGAGATCGGATTCCGATGTCGGGATTTAAAAGGTTCTATTTCTGACGGAGCGATACAAATTAACAGAGCAGCTTCGTGATTTTACTGGAGACAGCTATTGTCGAAGAAATTTAAAGACAATAATGTGTAATGAAAGGTATCTATTCTCACATGTGAGGATTTAGAATTGTTTCAGTTCGGAGTATTCTTGGAATGCAATGAATAAAATAAAATAAACAATTCAATTCTTGCATGTTAAGTTGAACTGTTGTTTGATTAGTTGAATTATATTGATGTTCCGTTTAAAAGCTGAACGAGTGCTTTTTAGACGGGCTCGTAATTTTGAATCGTGGTGAGAAAGCCAGGACATCTGAGCTGCAGCAAACTCTCCAAACATCCACTTCATACGGCTGGAGGTGCTATGAACGACGCTGACATGTTTAAATAGTATCAAGCTTACATACCTGCCTTACCAACTTTGGACGAATCGGGTCTGAAACCTGCAATTATTGAACCACAAAGCCGAGATTGTACGTCAGTGCCGAAATCCTACCAATCTCTCCGATTGCTTGTATACAAAGATAGTAATAAAAGGGAAAGAGGAGCAAAAAGAATTGAAAGCTAAATTATATGTTTTGTATTTATGGTTTCAAATGGATGGTTTCTTTTTTACAATCAGATAGGCAAAGTAAGGCCATTATAAAGAAATAAGTATGAATTTCATTCTTGAAATCTAGTTTTCAGAAACAGAAATGACTCCAGTGAAGTCTAGATTACACTAAATTAATGGGAATTATAACTTTTTTACTTTCACAATTCAGAAGGAAAGTTTTCAAGTTGTGCAATCAATTTATGACAAAGATTCCATGTTTGACTTCCACTCCTGTACAGACGAATTTTCAAATCATATATATATTATTATAATTTAAATTTTATTAATATTATTATCATTTCGAATAATCATAAATATTATTATAATTTCGAAATCAGTGAAACTGTTTCTTGTTTTATCATCATCTTTCTTTACGAAATGTATTCATTTTATTAAATTAATTCCGCAAGAAGTTAATATAGTGTTGTAATCAATAATCTTGCAGCTCTAAATCGCATTAAGAAGATTGGTCCTAATCATAAAATATTTTCAATTTTATGTATTATTGTCTGTGAAAAATCTCATCAGTCTAAGCATATTATAATAATCAAAAAAATATGTGTGCCATATTGATGCATTATAAGAGAAAGTAATTTAGAGGCACATTTCAAAGGTCATTTCATTTATTGCGATAAATTGCTGATCTACTAACACTGAAAATAAAAGTCATCCAAATATCTTGTGTTGAAAGACAAATATTCCCTACCAATTAATTAAATGAACTCATCTTAATCTTTATACACAACGCCAATGCTACCTGCGACGTTAGGTTAACCTTTTCAATGAAAGTTTAAAAATTAAGAAAATATCTCAAAACTCACAGTTACTAAGAGGAATAACAAATGACACCTATACACTTATAGACACCTTAATCGGCTGAAATACCGTTCAACCAAACCAAAGAGGAAAAATTAATCCTAATCCCAAGATTCAATTCTAACATGATTTCATATCTCACCTTTGACGTCGGAACGCAATCTCAGAATGCGCCTGACTCTCGCATTAGCTGCATATGAAACTGGTCTGTCCTTTCTGAATATGCTTGGTTTAGGTAAGGGATGATTTAGATCTAATTATTAATTGTTATCCAAAAGAACTTAAACTTAATAAAACGAACACTCATCAAGATAAAGGTACCTTTTTAGATCTTAAAATTGAGATTAACAAGCATGTTACTATGATTGGCCTTTATGACAAAAGAGCTGAATTTAACTTTAAGTGTAAAACTCTTTGTGACTTTCATTCCAATTTAGATTCTAGAGTATTTAGAAACGTGATTTTCAGTCAAGCCAACAGAATTAAAGCAATTTGCAACAATAGGAATGATTTCTTATTTGCTTCCAATATTTTTTTAAAAACTCTCAATGATAACCATTTCCCTTGTAACATTTACAACATCAAAGATTTTGTCCTTAGAAACAGTCTGGAATTTACAGTTTAAAAAAAAAATAAGGGAATAATAAATATTTTTTCTCTCTTAATACTTCTGAATTTGTCTCCTTCCCATGCTGGCAAAGAGATTGCTGTCTTGGCCTCTCCTTTCCTTCTTTTATTTTATTTTTTATTTTTTCTGCCTTTCTATTCCTCTTTTGGGAATATAGATGGCGCCACGGAGTGGTAGTGTTTATTGTTTTGCTTTTCTCGAAAGCGCGGGCAAGTTTTATCTGGTTGGATTCTAAAGGGGTAAGTCTTTTACCTTATGAAAGCTTATTAATTGAGCTTGATGGCTAGTATTTTGTTGCTCTTATTAGCGCGTTTAATGTTTTTTCCTTTTTCTTTTGACGTTTGTTCTTATGGTTTTGCTCCTGGTTGGTTTTTTTTGGGGAGTTCGGGCTATGATAAGCTTTTTCTTGGCGAAAAATAGGCCTGCTTCTACAGAAAACTCCTTAAATATTCTTTTGAATCCATTTCGAATATTTTCTAGCCCTTGAAAAAGTGAACTAGAATGGATTCCTTGTTTTTGCTGTATGAATTTCGTTTACTTCAAATACTATAGGATTGCTTGTATTACTTTCTTTTTTTAATCTAGGCTTTATTGGTATATCTGTCTTGGTTTAGGTAATTTTCTCCTGTGTTGCTTATCAAATAACGTATCTCAAGTTAATCACTTAACTATTCCTTATGTTCAACCAATAAGACCCAAAAAATATTATTTTTATTACAGCTACATATGCAATTTAGCTTCAGAAAACGTTATCTTCAACTGAAAAATTTATGTATTTGGTGTAATTTATATTCAACTTGACTTGGTTCATGTTTGTGAATATTGATGCGTGTAATCGATTTTTCTCTCACTTCCTGATATACAAAAGATCTGAAATTTTATACTTTTGTGTATTCTCGATGAATATACTATATATAATATGTTCAGAACTCAATTATCGATTCAGTGGTTAGGTTAGATTAACGTCCCATTTTTGAAACAGCACGAGGGCTATTTAGGGACGGACCTCGTCATTTTGAACCGCGGTCGGATGACGACACCTGAGCTGGCATCCCTGTTTCCAAACTTCCGCGTCACACCAACGGGAGGACGTTTGGGCGCTACGTATGGTTTAGCGTGCAACAGGCCCCATACGGCGGATCTTCAGTGGAATCTGGTTTCGAACCTGCGACCCTCCGGTCCCGAGGTCTAGACCCTCCCTACCACTAGGCCACCGCGGCCTCTATCGGTTCAGTGATACATTAAATTTGTATTCCATTGGAATGGCGCCGCCTGGTAGTGAATTTGAGAAATGAACTGATTTCTAAATTTCAAATATTTGAAATAATTAATTTTGAATTTAAGACTTAAAAGCAAAAAAAAAATAATTAAAATTTTAAAAAATCTACTTTTTTGTACACTAATAAAATGTGTTTTTGAAAACTCTTTTCATTTCATTAGTAAATTGTAAGATGGACAAGAATATAACTTTGTGCTTATCAATAAAATGTTTGCTCCACATTTGTGTAATTGACTTTCTTGACGTCTTTTAATCAAGCAAGAACTTGCGATGTGTTCAAAATAAACGATCCACTCGAGAATCGAGTCATTTAAGTAATTGAGGAACTTTTCAATTATAAGATCAATCATTTCCTGAAATATTTGATATCAAAATTAACTACCTATGGTTGGACAAACGAAGACAGAAAGAATATAACCGAATAATTCCATTAACTTAAATGTAAAATAAACTTTGTTTCAGCTAATTGGAGTTCACCAACTATTATTGGTATATTATTACCGAAATGATGCTCAAAATTAGAAGGAAATTCCAGTATTTTGGTTGTGTTATAATTCAGTTCGAATATTACAAAGAAAACTAAAATAATAATAATAATAATAAATGAGAAACACAGAAATAGTATTGAAATAAAAGGAATCTCAATTTTTACGAAAATTTAATCTTTAAATTGCTTGTTTAGAATTGCGTTATGTATTACCTTATTTTAATGAAGTTTGTTCAGAATTAAGTTATTACCTTACTTTAATGAAGTTTACAGTTTAGAATTAGGTTATTCGATTCTGAATATCACAAAATCAACTTACTTCTAATTAATAATCAAATGTTAGATACAGAATACACGACTGAGTAAAATATGGATAGATTAGAACTAATAGAATAGAATACGATTAATTCTTTCGATGATTTTCGATTCACGAAACATTAATACGTGACTTATATTTGAAAACTTCATTCATAAAGAGAATTTCATTTTAAGATTTAGCTTGCCTATTGTATTTAAAATACATTTTAACTATTCAGATTTACCAGTTAGTAATTTTGATGAGTTTTAAAATAAGTTAACTTACAGATTAATGCACTAGTTTAAGAGTAATAGATTTTATAGAATTCAGAATTTTAGGAAATGTGTTTTAGATTATATAACTTTGAGAGAGACACAGGTTAAAAAAATAATTGTTTCGATTTGGTCGACGATATAAACCAAATTCTAAAATATTTCAACTTCACATGTATTTTTAATAAATGATATGAGAGATATTAAGCTGTTTTCATGTAGCTGCTTCTACATCATATGCGCTGCATTTAAACAGAAAATATCAGTAAATAAAATGGAAGTTTAAGGAATAAAATTATCTACAACGATGCCTCCTAATCCCATATACTGTTCATCAGGGAGCTGCCTAGTTTTTATTTCTGGTCCAATCATTATATTCGGCCTTGCCATCGATAGAAATTGTGCAAGTGCAAAGTGTAGAATTTTTTTAATAAGAATACAAATTTTGAAAATTTTTTCGAATCTCCGCAAAAATCATTTTGTTTTAAAAGTATTCTAGAATTTGAATTCTGTACCCAGTCCGCATTATGTATTAAGAATTATTAGCCTGCCCCATGCCACAAACATGAATCAGAAAATACTAGTAAAATTATTTAAAAAGTTTAACCAAAAGAGATAATTTTTATCACACACACAAAAGAGATACTTTTTATCAACACAAGGAATCATCCGTTCATTATCGCCCTTTTTTAAAAACCTAAAAATATTTTTGGCTTTATCAGAACTTTTATTTTAACATAAAGGTATATTTTAATTTGGTATTTGAATAAGCAGATTTTTGTTATTTCACGATATTCATTTTCCATTCTTAACTTGTGAAACAGTGCTTACTTATTCATGCTATGACGTCATTCACTTTTCAATATTTGAAGACATAACAATACATAGTTTGTAAATCACTGTTTTGCATATGGGCCTCAACTAAATAATCACGAAACTCCAGCAAATAAACTCTGAGATTGCCCTCCAGTTAAGATACTGCTCCTCCAATCTGCAAAATAATTAAGTTAACGCTTTACAAGCATAAACTCCAAAGTCTCAGACAATCTTCAAACAAAGCGAATCATCATCTAACAACGGGAAGTCTGGAAACTTGTTAATATTCAAGCAACAATTATTAGACGCGCAAAATGTCAATATATCCAATCATTTATAAACAATGGCAGCATCGGCAGGATGTTAGCTCAATCTATAGTGGAGGACTTCCTTAGCTTGCATAATTTTCATCGCTTATTTGTGAAGGAACGGAACTTCAGTAAATAAACAGTCGAATTTTGAATTAGAAGGATTCTTAATGGTTCTGTTTACATTAAAGATTGCCTTTGAGCAAATGTTTCAGTAATTTTTGTTAGTTTATTATAAATAACAACACTCTTCAAAATAGAAAACTCTTTGCACTTCCAATGTATTTGTAGAAAATGCCAAAACTATAGGGCGTCCCAACAGATGTATATGTTACACTCTATGTGGATAATGGATTATTATACATAATTACCGCAGATATTATATACTATTAATTCTCTGAACAGTAGACATCTCCCCCTCCCCCAAATAAAAAGAATTGCTTTACAACGCAGTCTTTAAAAGTTTAGTCAATGTTGTCATTCATTGTGTAGACGGCATCGTTTGCAGGGACACCGAACATTATAATATAACTCTCGAGGACTGAAGTCTCGAGTAAACTTCAGGTTCGAGGAACCTGAAAAGATTAATACAGAATAGAAAATACCTTCACTAATTCCAGTGTGTCTTTGACTAGATGTCTGAATCATTTATACCTTCAATTCCACCACCCACCAAAAGCAAACATAATATAAAAACCCATTAGAGAAATAATTAAACATAGTTTATTGTTAACCTTATGCATGAATAACAAATTATACTCTCTAAAAGAACTGTTGAATTGTCTCAGCCTTGTATAATTTTGAATAATAAAAACAAATTGCCGAAAAATGGCGGCTTTTTATTTGCGCTTTTCATTGTTACGTCTAGACGCAGATGTGAATTACATTTTTTGATTTAATTTGTTAGTCTGGATTTTCAACGCTTTTCAAAGAACTGCAAAAAGGATAAATAGATTTTTGAAAAATGTTTAGTTTTCTCGTTTGAAAACATTTTTCCATCACTGATTATTCATGAAAAATCAATAAAAATGTTGTTCTAATATGCAAATGCATTGTCGTGAAATGAAGGGAAATTATATTCAGAGTAAAATTAAATATCAGTGATTAAAAATGAAAAAAAGTAGAATTACCAATTCTTTACTGAAAATTTCTATAAATATTCATATGTTAAGTACGCCAAACATTTAGAAAGAAAATCTTAATATCCTACTTTAAACTTTTATGAAATGTTTTCACAGATGCATAAATATTTAAAAATTGGGGAACGGAATAGTAAATTATTCGCATATAAATAATATCGATTTGAAATTCTTGGTATAATGTTTTTCCTAGGTTTGTACGAAAAGCTCTTCAAATAATCGGGGTAAGAACAGAATTTGGGATGGAAAATTGAATAGAACTTTTCAAGAACTACTCTGAAAGAAACATTCAAGCAAATTCTTGATGCTTTACTGAGTAACTGCATTTAGGCTAAGAAATAAACGCAGGTTTTTCGTTTGAATAAATTGATTAATAAGTATGCGATAATTTTGTAATGTATTTCTTAAAGCAATAAAATATTTTATTGCTATTTTTTTTCGAGGAATTGCTTATTATTTCTCACTTTCCTGCTCATATTGTCCAGAAAATACTTCACGGTAAGTAGAAGAATAAAAATTTCTCTAATTATAATCTGGTTCAGTTTGATTAAGACAAGACTCTGTTTGAAAGCGATAAGACAGCCCTAATAGCGCAACATATCCTAAAATATTCATGCGATATCTTTACGATATTGGGCGGCATTAAGAATATCGTGGCAACATCGTGGATATATCGTAAAATATCTTGTGCTAATATGGAGGCATTTCTGAACTGTTCTGATAATTTTGAATAGTGGTTAGAAGTCGAGGGCGATATTTGGTTCTCAGCCCTTCGTCAGACTTTCACAATGCATCCCACCACAGGAAGAATGCGTTATTCTGAAGGATTTAAAACGCTTCTCCGTCGGAATAGTGTCTCAAGCCCGCGACCCTCCATTGTTCTGAAGCCGAAACACTACCACAAGACAACTCTGGTCCTGTTCTAGAGCCGATGTCGACAGCTAAATTTCAATGTTTACAAGTCTAGATCTCTAACAATATAACGATGTTCCTTACTGATATTGCTGTTAAATACGTAATTCAATTTCACTGAAAAAGTAACATTAAAAAGAACGGAGTATCCTCTTGATACCCAAAGGTACAATTTTCGGCCAATTTTCACAAAAATCGAGATTAATAATATTGATAGGATTGCATAACACTATATATAATTAATTTATTAATTATATATTAATTAATATAATTAATAAATAAGCTAATTAATATAATTAATAATATAATTAATTATGAATAATTCATAGATGACGGTATGGTGCCATCCAAAGCATTGGACAGCAGGATTTTAGGGCTTTGAATGGAAAGCAGTATTTTTTCTACATAAAACGCAAATTAAATCATTAAATGGAATAAAATGTTCAAGGCATTTATAATTACACTTG
Organism: Araneus ventricosus; assembly: GCA_013235015.1. NCBI lineage: Eukaryota > Metazoa > Arthropoda > Arachnida > Araneae > Araneidae > Araneus > Araneus ventricosus. The sequence goes on from BGPR01003006.1 coordinate 125,445, forward strand.
GCAGTAGCAGTATTCATGATTCGGCAAAAGGATTTTCTATCTAGAGGGCATAGAAGCTCTTCAATATTTTCATTATCTTATCAATATTCAATATCTTCAATATCTTATATCTGTCCTAATTTTTTTTAAAAATTGGGTGATTTTTTATAATTTTAATGTGACAGTATGCAACGTGGACTTTTGGAACCTCAGTGTGTTTTTAATGCTTTCGTAATTAAGTGTTTTCCATTTAAAACATTTAAGTGTTTACATTTTTATAATTAATGTCGTTTTGAGCTTTGAACTGTTGTAGTCTCTGCAGTTACCTTTTTTCTTTGTATTTTAATTCACTTTGTGGCTTGTGTTCTTTGTATGTTTTTGATCATGCACTCTGTAAATGGAGTCCTCTCTGTAGTGGGCTTTCTTTGAATAAATTAAATTATATAAACATGATAGTGGAATAATCCCAGATGAAATCTTGAGTAATCTTATTGAGGTGCGTTAAAGTAAGGGAAGCAAGTTTGGAGTTTTATGGTATAAGGTCCCATGGAGGACAATCTGCATCAATTCTAAGGTGAATTCTTTAAATGCTTTAGTGGGGAAAGTTTATTTACCAATAATAAAAATTGGATTAATTTGTTAAAGTGGTGGAAATATGGATTGAAACCTTGTTGGACAAAGGTAAAGCGTTAAAAATTTAGATATAAGGAATAAAATTTAATTTGTGGCAGCAATAAAACTAAATGAGTTATCTCCCCTAGTATTCCATGCACTGTAAAAAATATCCGTTTTTTTCCCGGACTTTTTCCGTATATTTGACGGTTTAAAGCTGTTTTGTTGACAAAACGGTTTTTCACCGTTTTCCGCTCCAGCCATAAACGGTTTAAAACCGTCAGTGCAAATTCTATTTTTCGTCATACGGTATTGCTTTCCGTACGATAACTTTCCCTTTTCTTAAATGTAATTTTGTTCCATTCATTTCATGTTTTTAATAGGGTTCCATCTCCGTAACCTTAAAACACGTGTTCTGGCAATAGTTGATTTTTACACCACAAGGAGGCGCCACTAGAGCTATAGTGACTTTAAAACTCAAATAGATTATTTTTACTTTCTTTTATGAAGTCTCTGGTGGTCTATTGGTTAGAGCGACTGCATTTTATTTCTATGAACGCGGTTTCGATCCCCGGCTCGGAGGAGTTAGGAGTTTTGTCACCAACTTGCATCGAAATCGTCCAAGTAAGTTCAATTAAGAATTATATTAATTAAATTAATAATTAAGCCTTGATGAATTAATATTCCTAATTGATAATACACATCAGCACATTTCAACTCAACTCAGTCGATGACGTCACTTACTTCGATGACTTAATTTTTACGGAGAAAATTTAATTTCATACGGTAAAAAACCGTTGTGATTACGGATTTACTTCGTAACTTTTACGGTTTTGCACAACCAACCCAGCTGCCAGTTTAAAACCGTAAATTTTACGGGATTTTTTTTACAGTGTGTATATCCTAGTATTCCATGTTTAAAACACATTTATGGAAAAGATTTGCTCGTTGAGAATTAAAAACCGTATATTGCGTTAAAATATAAGCAACCTCATTAATGTATCCACAAGTTGAGCACATATTGGCTCGCTCACCAATAACACAAATTTATGCGTGAAATGCGTGTTGCCAATAAGCAGACGAGTTTGCTTAACATCAACTCCAGTGCCAAAATCTTATTCAGAAGTAAAGTTATGAGCTGGAATGTTAGACCTCTGAATATGACGGTGGTGGGTTAAGTTACAATATACAGTTACTTATTATTTTTTCCTCGTGTTATTCATATGGTTATCTTTATTATTTTACCCACGTCCCTTCCATAAATCTGAAGAGAAATGCCTTACTCAGACATTCTTAAGTAATTTAGGAGAATATTGGTCATGAAGGTAGAAATGTGTGATGAGAAATCCATTCCGGTCTTATCAGTCACTAGTGATCGAAGAAAACAATGTAGAACAAATGTCTTATGGTTATCCTTCGTATTAACTAACATTGTTAGCCGTCTTATATTATTTGGGCTGCAGATGTTAGAATCTTTTTTGCAGATTGAAACTTATCCAGGATTCTGATATAGATTTAATAAGTTCAGCTATGGCTTTAAACTGCTTTGTATGAGTAAAATTTCAAACCCCAATTTTTTGTTGATATAAAGTGTAATTAATAGTAAATTTTAAATCACTGTTTATTTATAGTTAAAAAACTGCATTAAAAAGCAATAATGTTTTAAAATAAATTTTATAAATGAATTTTAAAAAATGCTCCTGAAGATACTTCCCAATTCTTTCTCTGAAGAATAAGTGTTTACTCTACTTTACGTATCTTAAATATTTTTTTGATGTTGTTAAATTCTACGTGTAGGATCTGGATATCATTAGCATTAATTCTAAACTGAACAGGCATACAGAATTAGCTGGGACGATTTACTGTTCTAACTTGGCACTCCCTTCTTATATTTAGAGTTCCCTGAGTTGAAATTCAGAAAATCTCGCTACTTTATATTAACAATAACTTTTTGTTCGAAACTTTACTCGTATGCGGCATCGTCATCGGTTGCGCCATGGTTCCGGAATCTGCATGCGCGAGTTCCCGTCCTTTCCGACGAAGTCAGAAGAAGTGCTTTAGTACTTAAAGACGTTCTTCCACCGGTTTTCTCTTTTCCGTTTGTATCCTATCAGCGCGCATTAGATGTTAATGCTAATTTCTTTTAAATAACTTCGTTGTCGTATTATTAAATATGTTGACGTTTTAAACTGCATTCTCCTTTTTGCGTTGTCTTCTGCATCAGTATTTTGTCACCATGCAGCATTAATATTACTTCTGATACAATGGAGCTTTGTAGTTAAGATAATAATATGAGCTGTGAGTCTGTCCCCCACAAGCCAGAACCTCCTACAACGAGTAACCACAATTGGTAACTACACATACAACACAGTTTAAAGCTATAAATGTGCTAATATCCGATCTACGGTGCAATTTCGTACGTAAAATATATTAATAAAAAATATAATACAATTTATAAATATGGCTGCGGACCTATATTTATACCTATATGTTTATAAGCATAATCAGGGTAACCAGGAAAAAGTTACCCCCGCCCTGCCTGAGCATCCGGCGTCATTTGAATGATAGTCGCCACGACATCAATACGAAAATTAAAGGTAATTATTCCATTATTACCATTCCATTATTAAGGTAATTAATCCATTACCAGCGTGGGTCCAACACTTGTCGCAGAAAGTACGTCCCGTCATCGGCGTGGAGGTAACTCAAATACACATCATAACCATTAGGGAAGCCAGAACCCGATTTTATAACGGTGGCTTCTGATACATGTACTCATGATACCCCCCCTCCCGGTGGAAGTGTTTATAAGCATAACAGAGAACCTCGTTTTGCCGTGAAGATGTCCGCAGAAACTGAGGAAGCGGCCGCCTCTGATAACAATAAGGATCTGTGAAGAAGACAAAATAGATCCCATTGCGAGCATCTCGAGCACAGAACGCAACAAAGAGATACTTTCCGTTATCGCCGATGGCAACGTTAACCAGTCAACACCATCGTTATTGTATCTGCAGGGAAACCGAGAATCCGCCTACGCATACGGAAGCTTCTCATCCTTGAAGTGCCCTCCCCCCGGTGGTCACCCAAATGTTTAGAAGAGCAGTTTTGATAATATCATTGACAGATGATGGATAATAAGTTTGTTTGTCGTATCTTATCTCTTACGTGTATTTAACTATAGACTCTGGAGGTTGATTTTATCGCCATTTAACCACTTAATGTCATGCCGCCATAGTCTCAGCGTTAAGTTTTGGGGAAAAGACATCTGAAAATTAAAAACATTGATAGGGATATTAGATTATGACATACGATTTCATTCGCAGTGTGATAAACCTTATACTATCAAGGCAATGTAATATTTCTTTTCGAATTTTAGTATATGTCTATGTTCGAGAAGAAGATAAGCCTTTTATGTCAAAAATTGAAACGTTTGTTTCAAAGATGAGTAAGGAAAGGACTAAAATTATGACTAACAGAATTTTGAATCACTTTGAATAATTTTCCAAGGATAATAATACGAATCATCTCAGAGAAAAAAACCTGAAAACTATTCATTTCAACGTACGCATTCAGTATATTTTTTGGTTTAAGAATAATTTTTTTATTTAAAAAAAAAACCATTGTTTCATAAAGTAAAATAAACTTTTCAGGGAAAGAGTAACTTTCCCATGGTAGCGTAGTCAATGCCGAAATAAAAATGCCAGTGAATAAAACATGGGCAGGTTAAGCCTTTCTTCGATAAGAAAAAAAACAAAATATTTTTCCGCCTGAAATTTTGAATCAAATGCTAACATACGAAGAACAGTATAACAAAGTTACTTCGAAAGTTCTTTCAGTTGATTAGATACTTCATTTTTCATGTGCCAAAGAATGCATTTGAAAGAAATTTTTTTCAGAATATAACAGAATGATCTATAGTTTATTTTAATTCAATATTTTATACGTTGTGATAAATTTAATTTTAAAAATTAGTTCATATAAAAATAATTTTTTAAAAATGTGATTAATAATCAAACTGATAAACATATTGTAACTAATATGATACACTTTTCATTTTGATCTTTGCAGTAAAAAAAGAATCTTGCGAGTTATGAGGGAAAAAAACTAGCAGTCTTATGGACAAACAATATTTATTTTTTATAGAAGATGTGTGCCTCCTATGGAATTTCTGGAATGGTATTTAAAAAAAAAAAAAACAGACAAAAAGTTGTCAGATGTTGAGATAAATAAATAATTTTGTGATTTTCGAAAATCCGATTAATATGCAAAATTTAAAATAGTTTTCTAAATAAATTTAGGCATAGGTAACGAAAGCAAATTACAATATGTTCTAGTGTGATAGTGAAACCAGAGAGATATAAACATATCAGACATGTATGAATTTTTTTCATTGTTCACAGTGAAATAGAGAAGAGGTTTAAAAAAACATAGAAACGTATTGCATTTTATGTTTCAAACTTATTCCAATGCTTTAAGTGCTATTCTAACTTATAGATAAAGTATTAGAAATGTCCATGTGTTTAAAAATAAAGATAATGGCACGAAAGCCCAACAAGAGTAATCAGAGCCTGGTTATTCAAGATAATACATAATAATAAAATATTTTTTACTCAAATTCATGCACTTTTTCTCAGTTTAACTTTTCGAATAAGTATTTTATGCCATCTGCTTTTCGAATTCAATAAGCATATCCAATGCTATAAGCAATTATTTCAAATATTTTTCCATCTGATTTCCATTAACACTTTCTATTTTACTACCATAGCGATAATAACTAGTAGCACCGTTTGAAAAAAGATATACAGTGCAACCCTCGTTAACCGATCTAGATTCTTTGACTCTGAATTAAAAGAGACATTTTCTCCGTTAAAGCTCAACATAGTTTCAGTGGAACTAGAAGCAATTGTATTATGGTTTGGATCATCAGATTGTTTATGAACTCTCTTGTTAGCTTTCAGGAAAAGGAACTGAATTGTTTCATTGGGTGAAACCAAAAAGAAATGAAGGAGAAAGAGGTCTCATTCATTTTTAAAGGGATGAACAGAATATTCTGGCTTCTTGAAACGTGGCTGCACCGAAGTAAACTAAATTACGAGCTAACATTCTCGGAGCCATTAGCTATAAGGATGAAAGGCAGACGTGCTTCGAAGCATCTGTCCGGCTTATTTAGTGTCATCTCTTTCTCAATAATTCAGGCTGAAAAATGCTACATGTTTCCTTAAATAACGTTTTTGAGTACTTTTATTTCTGCTTGGAACGAGAGATCAGAGCACTTAATATTTTGTACAGAGTAAGGGTAACTTCATTTGGTACAGATTATGTTTCTGAACTGCTTCGGAAAAGGCTCATCTTGAACAACTGCTCATTTTCACTTCGTTGTAGAAATGAGTTCCTGGAGTGTCGTTATTTTGGCTAAGTGAAATACGGTGATGTTCTATCAATTTCACAAGAAAATGAAGTGAGTGATTTCAAATTGAAGCTGGAAAAGAATTTATCTTATTCTTAAAAATATCCTCCTTCCCAAGATTTACAATGTTTTTTTAGACGAGCAATTTATTAAAACCTCAATTCATTTCTAAATGTAACATTAATACGCAAACGTCGAAAAAAAATACACTTTGATATATAAAGCATGAAAGCAGTTAGAATTAGATTCAATTTCAGTTCATAGCATTATTATGTGTAAAATATCTTCAATTGCATCAAAAATTAAAGGAAGTGCATGGAAATAAGATAATTTAACTTAATAATTTCTGATAGCAGATATAGATACTTGTCAAATATGCATTTTCGAATCAATGAGATACTGTGATTTGGCATATTCATAAAACAATAATGCGATGTACCAAGAAATATATGCTTTCTTTGAATAACTCTTGCATAATCAATTAATAACACACATCAGATTTATAACTATATATATGCAATGAATTCAATTTATCTGAGCCTTTAAATTCAAATTTTTAACATCAGTTGATTTTTGAAAATTAAAGCATTTCTACTTTAACTCGTTAAGTTAAAGTGGAAGTGCTTTAATTTTTTAACACCGGTTGATTTTTAAAAATCAGAGTACTTCTATTTTAACTCAACGAGTCGCGCGAATTTTCCCTTTTAACGAGCTCAGTGGAAGGGCTGAATAAGCAAAACTGGGTAGAATTCCCTTTTCGAAAGTATTTAAGCTCGCCGCACTTCTGCAACTCGCTCTTTTACGATTTGACACTTCCTAGTAACGCTTGCACGATTTCATCCATGGCCATGACTTGTATGATTTTAAAATACTTTCTGAAGATCTTACCTTAATATCTGGTGATACGTCAAGACAAAAATAAATTGATTTTTTTTTGTATCAACAAACTGCCAGATCTATTAAAATGACTACTCTGCAGCACAATATTTCTTCTTCGTTATTCTATAATAATTTGTCAGGGTGTATCTTTCCGGCCGAAACCTCTACAATGAATCCTCAGCTACTCCTGTTCATGTTTTCAGGGTCATACAATTTTCTGATATTTTGCTTCATGGATATTCAACGTTCCCTCTAAAATCAGCATGTTTTTTTTTTTCAAAATGCTTCTCCTAAATTCATGCAACTCTGATGATTTTGCTGCGATCGTCTCTAATTACGTAACGGAATGCATTGCTGGGTTCTACCCATTTCATGTTTATAGAATCCTTCGCCTACTGCTCCAAATCTTTCAAAAATTACTTCAGTTTGATTTCTTTACCGTGTTCTTCAAATTCATTTTTTCTGGGCCAATGAAAAAGATCATCAGTTGAATTGTTGGAAATGTTGAATGATAAGTACTGTCCAGGCGTTGCTTATAAAACCAAATGATGGCAATACAAACGGCGCTAAGTATGTCAATCGGATTTGGGGAGCAATATCTTTCAATGAATATTCTCATCTCGTTCATTTCAGTTAGTTAGAAAGTTACAAAAATTATGTTTTATATATATCTCCACAAGAGAAATCCATTGGGGTGTGATCCGGTGAGTGTAGGGAAGTTCACTGCTCCTTATCAAATTGAAGCAGAGTACCGCCTTCCTTGTTTCTTCACGTGACTATAATAGGTGTTCCATCCTGCTGGAAGCACCATACTTAATTCTGAAACATCTTTTAAATGCGTGGCATAACGAATTCAGGTAAACATAATCGGTCACTTTGTCTTCAATGAAGAAGTAACCACTGAAACTCACCATATTCTCAAGTAATCGACAAACTATTAAACTAACCTGAAAAGTTCAACCTGATAAAATACAATGTTGTTCCATTGTCAAACGCGGATTATCAGTTGCCAAGTAGCTGTAATTGTGACGATTGTGTCAGCCATTATCGGTAAAAATGTATCGTTTTAATGCATTTGAAACAAAATAAAAAATGTTGAATTATTTCATTAGAATTATGAGAGAGATAAGATTTTATATGCTTATTTATTAATTTAAGAAATGAAAATTTTATGTTATGTTTATGATTGTTTCTGTAATAGTCATTCGAATTGCATATGCATTTTTGGAACACACTGTAGTTTAGTATATTAAGACATTTTCAGATCTGATAAAAAATTTCTAAGTAAAACAATTCATGAATATCCGTAATTACTGCTGTTATGAACTCAAATGCAGTTAACGAAGCAAAATAGAAATCTGGTAATGATTTCAGCCCTCATTGCACAAGATCTCTCTTTAACGCTGGCAGCTCTGGAATCCATAACAACCTCGAAAATTTAATGACCTGATATTAGCAAACTTTTCAAATTATTTTCACAAGTATATTAATACTCCAGAAAGCAGTAACAATTTCGATAATTGTCGCATTTCTCGCAGCTAAACTGCGATACAAAAAAGCGGTAATTTAAATATATGACTCACTTTCCCAAAAATAATCGCAGTCAATAACGATTTTAGCAGACGTTACTCCGCATTTAATTTCATTATCTGTAAACAACGTACTGCTTCCATCAACTGACAACACTGTAAAGTACAAAATATAGTAAATAGCTGAATAGTTCTGGTGATAAAATCAACAGCAAATAGAAATGAGAATTTAGTTTTGTTATTGAATTAGATTTATAGCATATCACTAAAAATCTAAATAATCATAATCAAAATAATATCATAATCACCTGAAAATCTAAATAAACATATTTCAAAAATATGTACAAATTAACCAATTCACATCTTCTAAGAAGTGAAATACATACGAATGCTTTTAAAATTTCAAACTGAATGTAAATTTCATTTTGTGGAAGTAAAGTAAGGATGATTGATTAAAGCTTTTTGTTATTTTAATTAGTTAAAACGTATGAACAAATTAGCGAAAATGCTTTAAAATGTATTACAGAATTTGGAAATCTGGTGCGATGATGCACAAAGATATATTAATTAAATACTTTTGTGATTTATGCATTTCGATTTATTTGTTTCATTGAATTGCCAAAAATAGTTTTATTTATGATATTGTTGCATTGATGTATTAACTGATTCTCGAATCTTCTAATTCCTTTTTTTGGTATGCACATGTTATTAATTACAAGCAACATGATGCTCTATGTAGGAAAAAAGCATTCTGATGGATTTTGCGCATGCGTTTTTTAAAATTATTTCATTCTCTCACTTCTATATCCTCACAAACAATATTTTCAAGCAAAAGAAAACACCAAGAATTTAAGCAATCCATGTTGATATTTGGATTGGTCTCGTGATATCGAACAAAAATTACTATTAGACATTTCAATTCATTATTATTTTATTTCTCATTTACCTATCTTATGGTTAATACTTGATGATTTGTAACTAGATGAAAATGAGAAGAAAAATATACAAACAGATGCTAAAATCATATTCAGGTTGATATGTACTTACAAATGCAAACTTTAGCTGGAAATCGAGTTAATAAAATGTGACATCGAAAATACTGGTGAGGTTTTTTACGCATGCATCGTTCAACACGCAAAAATATTTCAGTCCCCTCATTTTCATGTTAAACGTTTTTCACTGTATTTACATCTTGCTATCGCATGATTTTTGGCACTTCGGCGTATGTAACATTTGCAAATACATTTAAATAATTTTGAAACAAATAAACTCCCATATTTATATACAACACAATAATAACTTCGCCCGCCAAACTGAATGGAATAATGGAGGTATGATTTCTACGTTGCCCGAGACAAGAGGGCTGAACATTAAATAAAAATAGATTAGTGAACCCTCCGTTTTCCGATAAATCGAGGTTGTATGACAGTGCTCTAAAACATTTGCGTGAAATAAAAAAAATAGTTGTATAGATCCAGAAACATAGAAACATATATATAAACACATATTAATTTCTATAAATAAGTTTCTCGTCGAAATCCAGAGTCATGCTTCATAGATTCAAAGTTCATCGGAAACCTAAACACTTTGAACAATTTATAGCTTATCTAAGAGATTCATCGGTAATATCTTGATTTAATGCCTCGAATGAGATTCCTTGTGGGACTTAAGGTAATATTACCCTTAATCTAAACTTATAATGGCTTTGTGTCGTGAACTTCGAAATTTGGACGCAATAATGCACTTAATGGTCACTTAGATTGTGAACGTCCATTTCCTTCTGTCAGTTCTCAACTCACGGCTTAGCTGTCTAAACTATAACACTGAACGGAATTAATCTCGGATCCATTAAAAGCTAGAGATACTGTTCATGTATTAACTATGCATTTAGAAATCTAATTTTTTTTCTTAAATAATATAAGCGATGAATTTGAACTTCCCCTTTTAATGAATATATTTAACGGAAATGTTTTTATTTAATTTGAGCAATATGTAATAAAACATAAATTATTAATTCATCTCAATTTAATCTGTCGTTTATGATTTTTACTACTTTCATTTTGAAAATACAGGCTATTGAACCAATGAATTCCTAACGCTAACTATTCATATTTACACACTTTTAAAACAAAGAAAAGCAAACTGAACGTTTCCGATATATTGAGATTGCAATAGATTTGATTTTTTTGGTAACAATTAAAAAGAATTTTCTTTCAATATAAATGGCTCTCATTTCTAATGAAAATAATTTCGAGAGGTCATGCAGTAACATAAATTAAAATAATTAAGCAATATTATACAAAATATATATGCTTCTTAACATGTGTTATACATATTACTGACATAACAAAATATTGCAAGAGAGTCTTATATATTCAATCAAAAGTGTGTGAAGCTGAAAAATACTAAAACAATATAGAAACAAAAGAATGCTAATAATAATACTTCAATACCTCAACTTTCAGAAACTTCTTTGAATTTTGAAAGAAGAACCTGTAATAAACAAGTTCAGATGGTACTTAAAATAGCTATAATTATTCAGAGGATGCAATGCATTCTATTCACTTAGTGTGCAAGATGTGGAATTGTTAAGGAACAAGATATGAAATAGAATAAATTAAAATACTAATTTCACATGTGGCAATGATAAGCGAGAATCTAAGAACTCAAAGAACGCTGGAAAATGATTAGAACATCATCTAAATGAGAGTATTATATATTCAATCAAAAGTGTGTGAAGCAGAAATTACTAAAACATTATGCAAACAATAGAATGCTAATATTATTCCTGCACTTTCAGAAACTCCTTAGAATTTTGATAGAAGCAATTGTAATAAACAAGTCCAGATGGCACTTAAAATAGCTATAATTATTCAGAAGATGCAATGCATTCTATTCACTTAGTCTGCAAGATGTGGAATTGTTAAGAAACAAGATGTGAAATAGAATAAATTAAAATACTAATTTCACATGTGACAATGATAAGCGAGAATCTAAGAACTCAAAGAACGCTGGAAAATGGTTCGAACATCATCTCAATGAGAGTATTATATATTCAATCAAAAGTGTGTGAAGCAGAAACATACTAAAAAATATACAAACAAAAAATGCTAATATTATTCCTGCACTTTTAGAAACTCCTTAGAATTTTGAAAGAAGAAATCGTAACTAACAAGTCCAGACGGCACTTTCAAGAACTATAATTATTCAGAAAACGCAATGCATTCCCTTCACTTACTGTGTAAGATTTAGAATTGTTAAGATATAAGATGTGAAATAAAAGAAATTAAAATATTAGTTTCGCATGTGGCAACGATAAGCGAAAAACTAAGAACTCAAAGAACGCTGGAAAATAATTCAAACACCAGCTCGAAGAACAGCAACAGCTTGACGTAGAAAAACAAATGAATTCTGAGATATAATTAGATATTATTTTGCTGCCTTCTATTAACTAGGGTAACTCAGCAAAATGAGATATCGATAAGAAAAAAAACTATTCTTGCAAATTTTCACAAAACATGAAAAAAAAAAATTATTTCTTTTCCAAGAAGTGTTTATGGATTCTTTTTTCTACTGCCTTAACTAACAGGAAGATCGATTTCTTCTTTATTCCGTTATCTTCACTATCTTTACTAACTTTTGTCGTTTGTTTTCTACAGATTTTTTTCGTTCCGTTTTCTACTCTTTATTGCTTTAGGTGTCTTAGTGTTTTTCTTTGAACTTTTTATTGGACGACGGTGGAAGGTTATACTGACGGAATATTTCCCCTTTCACTCCATTCTCCTTCGTAGGATCTTTACACACCAACTCGTCGCGTTTATTTACATTTTTTTTCCTTCAAGAACATGAAAGTTTCTGAGCGTGCGAACGTTTGATTTCTTGTCGCATTTGTATTCTAAGCTTACATTTTCAGAAAGTAAGAGAAATGTGTTCGAAAATTCTCAGTTTGGGCTTATTCTGCATTTTTACATAAAGTATGGAATAGGCTACGCCTCAGAAAATTCTTGAGTGTATTAAAACACCACGATTTTGTTTTGAGTATACTAATGCTTTTTAGAACTCTATTTTGCAGTTTTTCAAACTTTAAAATTAAATTTGAATCAATTTATTGATATGAAAAAAGAGAACACTGAAAATTTTATATAAAGCTGACATTTGAATTTTAAACTCTCATGCATCGTGATTGTTAGCAGTACAGATCAGAAAGTTAAGATAATTCTTTTTTGTTTGCCCTAATAGCTAGCTTCCCTTAACTTAGAGTTCAAAATATACATTAAGCATTAAAAAATACATATAAATGCATTTTAATATTATACAGATTCATACAAGTTAAATTTCTGCATATGTGACTTTTGGTTAGTGATTTAAGTCTGTTTTAAACCATTTGAGGTTTAAAAATAACTTTCCTTCGAGAAGAAAATAAAAGTAAGAGTTTTCTTTTTGTATGGAGTTTGGCATGTGCCTAAAGCATGCAATTTCTTATTTCGCCGGAAGCAAATACCTCTTCCGCTCTGCACTTTGAATCAAATGGAGTGTTTGCAAAGTTCTTACCCCGTTTATATTTTAAGTATTATTCCATTGAAAATGCTGTATCATATGTTACATTGTCGACTAAGTAAGGTTACCTCAATTTATTGATTTCGTCATGTTTCGAAGAATAATAGATACATATCATGAAAAGAGAGTTTTTTAAAATACTTCTTTTTCATCTTTTTTTATGAAATTGTATATAGGGGAAAAATGGGATAAAACTGGATAGCTAAGACTCGAAGGCTGTTGGAAGTAAACTATTCTTAGGGGTTGTCAAATTTAATTAAAATATTTATTGCCCAACGGAGTATAAGATATCATTTCTGAAAAGCCACAGTTTCACTACTTTTTATTAATGATTTTTTATATAAAATGTCGAACCTGGTACAGATGTGAACTCTATGGGAAATTAGTTAATTGTCCTGGTGTGCTTTTTGTTGTTTCTGTGACTGTGTGTGTGTTCAACTTTTAAGTTATTTATTCATTTATAATTTTTTTATAGTTTAGTGATCCGAACTTTTATATTCTTACCATGTTTTTATGACGACTGTATACAGATTTTATTTTTCTAATAAGTATTTTTAATATCTTTAATATTCATTGATTACGGCTTTTGTTCTTTGTGTGTTTGGTGCTCATTTTGTTTTCGCACTCTGTAACTGGTGTTTTCTCTATAGTGTGCTTTCTTTTAAATAAATAAATAAGTTAATTAGGAAAATTCGATTTTCATTGGAAACGCAGCAGGCATTTTTATTTTATATGGCAATATAAGAATATTAATTACAAAATTCACATGTAAAGCAGTTGTTTTCTTCATCTGCAGCTTTCTTGGACCCAGCGAAGACAGTTTTTTCATTGAATCCACCTTTCTCATTTCTTTAACACTCTATCTCCTAAGCCGGCCGTAACCGGCCAAGCGACTTCTATACTAGTGGGGCGAATTTCGGCCGGTTGCTGTTCCGAAAGGGGGGGGGAGAAGGCAGTTGGACGAGTGATCATTAAAGAGACCCTTAGGTTAGAGATAAGATATGAATGGCCTGCCATATCTCCCACCACCCGTAGTGAGGAGAAAAGGGGGAACCGATCGGACGAATCCATTCCACAGATCAATTAATAAGCAAACCTCCGTATACAGCTGTACTCAGATTTTGGGAACTCTTAGTAGTCAGAGGGTTAAATTAGAAAATACATTATTAAAATGTAAACTATAAACTCCTGGTGTGTTTTTACCATCCTCATTGGAAGAATCATCAGTAGTGTCTGGCCCGGTCTTCCGCCACTTGGAGCACCCGATTTTATCCAGAGTGCAGAAGTTATGAAGAACTAAATAGAGCAGCGCAATTATTGGAGTAAACCCTTATTGTTTGATAAGGTATAAATTCTTGGTAAATGTATAATAAGCTGGACTAAAAATGATTTTTAAAAGTGTAATGATCGATTTTTATAGTTGGAATGATTATTAAATAAGGATAGTTTAAAAACAAACGAGCATTAGAGAGTTGAAGTCTTAAAACAAATAAACCTTCACAGACGCAGTGAATTCAATAGGTGACAACCACAGAAATTAAGGCAATTCTTTCTTCTTGGCTAGTAAAGTAAAATTCAGAATCTGTATACTAGAAAAAAGATATAATAGCTCCAGAATCAAGGTACCCGGTTTTATCCCACTCTCACCTATATATATTAAGATGTAAAAAAATTGTGCCACTTTTAATTGAGTATCAAAGATTTTAAATTCAGTTAGGAAGTATAAGTTATTTCTGTATTTCATTATGACAAAACACATAACGAAAACTTGGTGACTTAGAGATTGCAATTCTTACAATTCTGCTATTGCAGTCGGGTCAGGAAAAGAACGTTCATATTGCAATTCTTACAATTCTGATATTGCAGTCCTTTGAGGAAAATAGCGTTCATATTTAGTTTGTGTACTGGAGAAATACGAAAAGAAGTTATTCTTTATTTCGTTGAAAAAAAGGATTGAAAATGTGCCTAGACAGATATGGTGATTGTTTTTCTGTACAGCTATTCTGCGAGATTTTAGATAACAAATAGTCAAAGTATAATGTCTTCTTCCAAGTTAACTGCTTTGCAAGCAAAATATTGTGTAGATCTAGATTTTCTTTTATCTATAATATCTAAAAGGATAATGAATGAATGAATTTATGCCTTGCATGCCAACATAAGGATAATTTAGTTCATGCGTTTCTCCATTAAACTGTTCTGAAATGCATACCACCTTGATTTGACTTTCTTTTAAACAATTTCTTTCGCCTTTCTAAGCGATGTTTTGGACAAGTATTTTTTAATTCTAACATTGATGGAAACGTTTAAATATTAAATGATATAATCGGACTTAATCCGATTATTATGTAATAAGAATTATCTTTGTTCAGAGTATTGTAAAGAATAAGAACCATTTTTTCCCTTTACATTGCTATGAACAGAGATACTCCAATTCTAACGGTCCTGTGTATTGAAGGAGAATCTATCCTATTAAAATTCGAAGGTAAACAAACGTATGTATGTATGTATGTATGTCCGGCTATCTTCTCACGAACCGCTGAACGGAGAAGCACGCGGAAAGTACCAAAAGATGGGGAATAATCCAAGGAATCCATTTCGGCCATTTAAATTCCGAAATTACAATTAGTTAAAAAGATATTAATTAAAAACGTCAAAATGAATGAATTGACGTGCTGCCATCTATTGGCAGAATGGTGAATTCATTCACGGTGGATTCTTTTTTTTCCTTATTATTAGTTTTCGCATCCGGTGTTGCATTTTTTTATTTATTTAACGGAAGTTGGTATTTCCTTTTGAGCGGTCTTCTGTGTTCTTCTGTGTTTGGATTTATTAACAATTGAAAAAAAATCGTTTTCCTGCATTTCTCTTTCTTTTTTTGTCGTACGGTGTTTCGCAACATTTACGTTTGTTGGGGGAAAATATTTATTCATTTTTATCCGGTTTTTTTTTTTTTCATTATTATTCATTTTATTTTTTCTTTTGCAAAACAAATATCACGCTAATCTGTTTTAATTTATAATATTAAGCATAAGAATTCTCGCGTTTTCATTCAAACCAAACTGCTTTAAGGTAGTAAAAAGGCTAGAACTCAAAGTTTTAATCTAACAAGAGAGGATTCAAAACAGATTTACGTTTGTTGGGGAAGCTTAGTGACAATATTTGTAGGAAAAAAAACAGAGCCGGCATATGAAAAAATGTGGATTCCGAGAAATGCTGGGTTATTAAATATAAGGTAATTAAAAGGTTGGATTTAAAAATTTTAATTAAACAATATAGGATTCAAAGGATTTTTTTACGTTTTGGGGAAACGTAACGTTTACGTTAGCGACAATATGTGTAAAAAAATAAACCGGAGGCGGGCATATGAAAATTAGTAATAAAAAGACTAGATTTGAAATAATATTTACATTTGTTGGGGAAAGTAAATGACAATATTTGTTGAAAAAAAAATGGAGCCGGGCATATGAAAATCTGGATCCCAAGGCCTCACGTGATCTCACTTCTCTCCGCCCGGGAATATCCCATTATTAAAGATTGCCCGTGCAACGCCGAGCCATGCAGCTAGTATTTATTACTAAAATACGTCATCGGCTTATTTTGTTCCTATTACGCCGTAATAGAGCTTATCGATGAACTATCATTGGCAGGTCGTGAGTACGAGACATGAAATTTACTACATTTTTCGCGATGAAGTTCCATAGTACGCGTTTTTTACGTTTTCTACTGTGAGTTATCGATGTTGAATATGAATAGAAACTTCACGAAACACTTTTTGTGTGATTTTTTTAAAAGATGTTCAATCATCTAAATAAAATAAATAGCATACGTTTTTAGTTTCTTTTTACTTAATTTAGAACTGGAGATAAAGGTTCAATAATTTTTCAACGCAAAATTCGAAAAACATTGTCACTTGAAATGGTCGATTATACAAATTCCTATTGCCTAAATAATATTTTATCTAGTAGTTAAAGTGTCCTTTGCAATGATGCTTCTAATTAACATATCTAGGTTTATTAACACCCGTAAAGGAATTCAATCTCCAGATTCAAAATAATCTTGCCCTTTATATCTTTCAAACAAAATGAGTTTAAAAAATCCCTTTCGGCAAGTTGGAAGGCAAAGGTAGATTCCTTTACGTTAATGTTACAAAAGTAATGAAATATTACATATTGATCGATACATACATAGCCAATGACTTTATTGTTTCCACACATTGCAATATTGGCGTCGTGATTCTGTTCTCATGACATTTCATTTTTAACTATATCAAAATTTTATCATTCAACTCAAAAGCTTATGCTAGATTTATTGGTCAGTACATTGCTCATATTTTATAATATCTCAACACATAAATCATTTTGTCTAAAATATTCTTATGCTCAGAATTCTTTTATCGTCTGACAGTTTTGCTATTTAAAAATCAGAAAGTCAATTGACACAAACATTTTTTTAATGAGAATATCAAATAAACTAGACGATTTTTAATAATGTATTATTGTCTGCAATGTTTGTAAATTAAACCATTCAATTAAGCCAAACAATTTTTAAAAATAAAAATTAAAATATCAATTAAACCAAACGATTTTTAAAAACCTTCGAATACTAATTTTCTTCATATGTTATTAATATTTTTTAAAGAATGGAATAAAATTTAATTAAACATTGTGACATTTTGGCTTTATTTACATAAATTAGCACTTGATGGAGTTCATTTCTATCGCCTGCCTATTTATTTTTAATTAAAATGAAAAAAATCTATTGCTCGAAGGAATTTTCGAATCTCCAAGCTCTCAAAAAATTGCTATCGCAAACGATATTTTAAAAACTGTAAAAGGCTAATTCTTATCATAAATTAGTAATAATTTTAAAGAATGATACTAAATTTAATTAAACATTGTGAATGGCAAATTAAATACGTGTGTTTAAAGCAGAACACATGAACAGAATTCTGGACGAATGCTAAAAGAAAATTTTAAAAGTAGAAGATTAACAATTTATATTGACCAACTATTGATTTGATTTATTTTCTTGCTTTAAATTAATGAACAATTAACTATTTAATTTAAGTGTTTCAAAATATACATTAAAAACTTTATTAATCGTTAATAAAAGTTGAAGTACCTATATAACAAATAATTAATAATTTATAGAGAAAAATAGCTATCGGCTGAATTTAAAAATCGTCTGCTTCAATTGATATACTCAGTTTAATTAAAAATGTTTCAGATCCGAAAAGAGGAATTTGTGTATTATAATTTTTATACAATAGTAGCTTTTACATTAAAAATGTTGTACATGAAAGCATTTTAATCCGGAGCAAAGCTGGTTATATCAGCTTGTTAACCGTATAAAAAGTGGAAGCGAATGCGGGGAATGATGGAAGTTTTTCAACAAGGTGTCACATACGTAGGTTAAAAGGCACTCTAGGTTAGGAAGGGGGAATAACTTTTCAGCTCATAACTTCGAAGCAATTCTAGTTGTCAAAAAACTCACAATATAAAAATAGTTTGTTATGATAAGGTAATAATTTTCCTAATTGAAATTTTCTTTCTATTTACAATCTTAACGGATTTATTTGGAAAAAATTTATGAATTTATGGGAATCGAAATTACTCTAGTTTTCGTGTTCTCAAGATAACATGGGCAAAAGCGTTATATATGCATCTACTACAAATAATAAGGAAAAGAACATTTCGCCCTCTATTTTCATAATTATTAGAGCTGCAAGAATGAAAGCGGGTGGGATGCAACTATGTATGTTTCCCCTTGTTGCAAATGAGGAGAGATTTCCAACAAGGGGAAACATGCATAGGTTGAAAGGCACTTTAAGATAGGGGGGGACGGGAGGAGAAGGGACGGAAAATCACTTTTCAGCTCATAACTTCTAAGCAATTGCAGCTATCGAAAAAGTTTAAATACAAAAATTGTTCGTTATGATAAGGCAATAATTCGCCTAATTTGAATTTTCTTTCTATTTTCAATTGTAAAGGAATTATGGGAAAATGAAAATTTCCACCCCCACCATTTCCACCTCTTTTGAGCTGGATAGCCCATCTACGAACTCGACCAAAATGTTCACTATCCTTGCAACATCTCCCAGACCGGTTAACGTCAAATCAAAATTATTCTAGTTATCGTGTTCACAAGATAACATGGGAAAAAGCGTTATTCACATACAGAAATAAACAGCGGTCATATATTGATACATTTATTGAAAATGCTATGAGATATGGATATCCTATAAATTTCATGTATGCTTATGTTAATAAAATTTTTAACACCTTTAAATTAATAGTCTTTTAGATTTATTTTGATGTGATTATATATAATGGAATTCACAAAGATATTAGTATTTCACTACATAGGTAGATGGCGCCGCTAGATTAAGATTAAGATTGCATCATATTTTTATTTTTAAGTACATTTCCAAATTAATACATATTATTATAAAGGGTTTAATTTAAATTTATAGTTAAATTTTTTGATATGTTTAGTATGGTATTAATAGCCTAATTTAGAAATAATATTTTCACTTTAAATGCGGAACTGTCTTTCGGATAACGCTCAAGTCATAAAAATAATTAAGACTATCGAATTGATATGCTTTAAGTTATATACTTTCTCGGTTTCAATCTTGAAAGATTTTGGAGATTTATTCCCCTACTTTTTGTATTTCCAACAATTGGTTTTCGCAGAGGATTGGCACCACAAATCTAGATTATTGCGACATAATCGATTCCCAAGATCGATTGGCATTTGATTGTTGGAATTCTAATTCTGGGTTGTCTTTTTCATAGTAGTAATAGTAAATAATCTACCTATCTTTTGTATATGATTTGTATGATTATTGATAAGGTAAAATTATTTAAATTTTAATTTTCAGATTAATATATCTATATATTGAAAATGTGACACCTATTGTTTTGATTGTTTGAAATATAATATATATATATATATAAATCCAAATATAGCCAAAAATAATCCATATATATATATATATATATATAAACTTTTTAACGGGGGTGGTTTTGGGTTTTATGGGGCATGATTGGTGAAGATCTGCAGAAATTTTCCGAATGGTTCTCATGACCAGAAGTTGTCTCATGAGAACCATTGAAAAAGGTCAAGTTCCTATAAGTAATCTACCTAAAATGCCTACTCAGTGATCTTTTTTAAGGGAGCCATTCTTCCTACACAAAATTTTTAAAAAATTTGCAGTAAGGACTTCTGTTTCAAAAATATCCAGATAGTGTCTAGCGCATTTTTTTATTTTAAGAATTGATGTTCTTCAATTTTGCGATTTCACTCACGGCCAAAATCTTCCCAAAACAACTTATTCTTGTCATAGCTCGGCAGAGACATTGTTTCCAAATCTCCTGAAAAAAATAAAGATTCCCAGAAATGAGCTTATAAAGAGCTCTCAGAACGAGGAAGATCTACTTTACATTTAAAAAAAAATCCATGCTGTTAAAAAAAGGACAACGGTACATCCTTTTAGAGCATTCCTTGTACTTTCAACATATATCCAAGAAGTTCCCTAAAACAATTCCATTCCCAACCAATCAGATTCCCCCAGGGAAGGCGTGTTTTTTTCGCCACGCAAAGAAATCCCCCAGAAATGTTCCGTGAGTGGGTCATCTTCAATTCATCATGCGCAACTTGACACGAGGTGGAGTAAAAATATTATTTCGGGTGATCAATATAAGATAAAACAAAAAGATGGCAAAACCCCTCTTGCTTATTCTCCCTCTTGACTTTCTTGTTTATTTCTCTGTTTATCTTTTTATAAAGGATAGACTATTAGGATGCGCTTAATTTTGTTTGTTAAAACTATTTTTGGTATGTGGATTGTGACTTGCCAAATTATAATAGACATTATTTTTTTAATTTTAAGGAAACATTTTTCTTTATGAGCTTTATTTAGGTAAGTCATTTTTCAATGCGTTTTTTAACAGGATTTTAGCGTGCATGTGAGAGTAACTGGATTTCGTAATACAATTACAGTTTATATCAATATTTAATGCAGTTTTTTTAGAAATATCACATTTTTTCCTCTTCAGTTAAGTTAATTTCTTTGTTTATCAGGCTTTCCTTGAAACTGACATAAAATAATTTGCTGTATTTTATAATAGCTAATAAAAAATCATGACAACAAATCTATAGTTTACGGAAATTAAAGGTACTTTAATCTGTCTGAAGATCATTTTATAGTATATGAATGATGTCTTAAACTTGTCATTTAATCGCAGTGTCTTACCGTATAACGAATACATAACATAATAAAATAATTCGTGGATTTGCTTTGAGTTAAAGTTAATTTTTTTAAATCTAAAGCATTATATCCCAAGTTTCAATGCTTTGTATCGTCAAAAGGATTGAAAATTTTTAACACACTCTATAAGCAAGTGAAAATTAAGAAAAAAAGAAAATTAAAGTTTTAGATTTGTGTCTTTTTGCAGTATGAAGATAAGTACCACGCAGAACGCCTAGATTTCTCATGGAAGACCGATAACGAGTAGATCGAGTAAGAAACAAAAGTTATGATTTAAAATGACCAAATATTCAATTTAATTTTGAAAACGCATGGTTAATAAGGCATCCACTGAATTCATATTAATTGAGATTGACGCTTTTATATCACATTTTTTATAAACAAATATAAAGATTTTTATGAAATAAAGTATGGAAAAGAATCTTATGCCATTTTCTTACCAAGATCATGCACATATATTTAGGACATCCAAAAATTAAGTTCCGTTGGCTATTAAAAAAACCCATAAACATTGTTAAAACAAAACCCTTTATTGTTAACTGAGATACGTCTCTTGGACAATATTTAAATATAGTTGCCATCTTTGTTGAGACACCCGTCATACCGCTCCCTTAAACGAAGAACGACGCCGTTTGTGATCATAATCGGGTGGTAACAGCTTGTTTCAGAGTATTCGTCATTCTGGAGTCTCTTACCAAAAAAGAAAGCATTAAATAGCAAAAAGAGATGAAAATCGAGGGGGTCAATGATTGTATCGTTAGGGGTAGGCGTGAGAGAATATTTCTCAGCCAAATTTTATAATGAACCGCCGTATGGGGACTTGTATTGTCGTGGATCCCGTTTATTTTGAATTGCACACTGAACCATTGATGCTCTCATGATGTTTTTCACTGTAAATTGAACAAAATTGCCGGTGAATGTCAGTTTTTCACGCATTCCATGCATTCAATAAGGGTAAGGATGAGAACAGTTCACATACGGCGGCACATCAGTTTTATTAAGTTTTATCACAACGCACTACGAAATATCTGCTCTGTTTTCTCTCCTTGCACTCAGCAATTTTTTGAAACATTTTACCAGATTGATTCCCGTAAGAAGACTTTTCTTCTTGATGTACACATAAATATTAACCAGTGGCATTGTTTAAAAGGATATGTTCGAGAAAAACTCTTTATTTCTAGAATATCTTCTAATTAGAAGACATATTTTCTTCATTACCAGTCAACGTAGTTTCTAGTGAACAGGAAGAATTTGATCCAGGGTAGATAGTATGCTAGAGTTCAGAAAATGGTAACGAATTGCATCACTGGTTTTAAAATGAAGAAGATTTGAAAAAGAAAGTGATATCGTCCAGTTTAACACAGATAAATGAACGATACCACTTTCTTTTTCAAATCTTCTTGGTACAGGTACAGGATAGTTTGGCTTCTTGAAATGTGGCTGCCCTAAATCAAACAAAATTACGGGAATACATGCGCTGAGCCATTAGTTGTAAGGGTGAGAGGCAGGAGGATCCGGTAGCATTTTCCGGTTTATGTAGTGTCATCTCTCTCTCAGTAATTCAGACTGAAAATCTCAGCATGGTTCCTTCAAAATAGTTCTTTTATTGTTTCTACTTCAGCATGAGAGATCTCCGATTTTGTTATCTCTTTAGAGAATAAGGATAACGATATATCTAGTAGACTATACTTCGGAACTTGTTTTGGATTATGCAATCTTCGGAAAGGGCTCATTTTGAGATTTGACCCTTTTGCATGTCATTATAGAAATGATGCCCAGAAGTATTTTTTATTTTGGTTAAGCGAAATAAGGGGATTTTCTACCAGCGAAATGAAGTAAATGATTCCATTCTTATTGTGAAGAATTACCTTATTTTTAAAGTACTTATTTTCCCATAATTCACAATTTTTTGAGATGAATGGTATTTATAAACTCTCGATTATTTCTATTTATTACAATATGGCACAAACTTAGAAAAGATAAAATTTGCGATAAGAAATATAGCATAAAAACAGATGATCTTTAAACAGTAATTATGAATAAACATCGTAAATTTCTTAAAAAATATTAGCAGTGATGATTTAAAATTTGATGGTTTAACTTGATAATTTAAATAAGAGAGCTCGACGCATGTTAAATAACAACATTTTTAAAACTATAAAGTAGTATTATATGAAATACCCAATGCTTAATGATACATTGGGTCCCAAATATGTATTTAAAATTTGAATAATTATTACATAAATGATTAATAAAATACAAGTCGAACATCAATCATGCACAGCTAAATTTATTATAGCTAAACGTAGAATCTCGCCAATTATGGAAAGTGTTGGAATTGTTTATCATTATTTTTCAGGCGTTTATACTAAAACCGCGCGATAGAGTCTAGATGTCACTAAGATTGGCAGTCGGCATTGGAGGGCATTTTCTTTCAATAGATACTCTTAACTCATCGATTTTAACTAATTCAAAAGCAGTAAATACTGAGTTTCATTTATCCCTACAAGAAGAAATCCATCTGTGTGAGATCCGGAATGTACGGAGAGTTCAATATTGCTTCTAGATTATTACTATTTGCTCAACAGATTACAATCAAGATAGGATCGCACGTCGTTATAGCATTGTGAAATTGATACATTGTGTTGTAAGTAACACCCTTAGTTCTCAAAAGTACCTTGAATTTCCTGTTGTAATTTCGGATAAGGATCATTACTCACAGTATTCTCAATGAAATAATATCCATTTAATCCTCACGGTGACCAACTACCTTTAAAAGTCAATACTTGATAAGCTCATATGGTGTTCTTCTGTTTTGTGCAAAAGTGTAGCTTATATGTAAAAAAATTGTAACTGTAAAATGTCCAAAATCATTTTATAATTTGATTAATATTATGAAACTTCGATATATATTAATAATTGTTTCTGTGATATTTATTCAAACTGTGTATACATTTTTGGGCAAGCCTGATTTTTAAAAAAATATTTTAAAGACAATTAAAAATTTGATAAAAAAATCCTTTCTGAAGCGATTCAATATATTAGTAATTATTGGTGTTAAACAATTCAAATATACCTAAAGATGCAAAAGTTAAAAGTATAGTAATCATTTCAATTAGAGATTAGAGTCTCTTTAATGTTAACATTTCTGGAATGCATAACATATTCTCAATTTTAATGACATGACGTTCGTAAACTTTTCAAACAATTTTCGCAAGTATATTAATACTTCAGACAGCAGCAGGAATTTCGGTAATTGGTTTTAGCAGCAACAATTTCAATAGTTGTCGCATTTCTCGCTTCTAAATTGCGACAGAAAAGAGTATTAATTTTAATATACGACGTATTTTCCTAAAATAGTTGCTGTCAATACATCTTTCGGATGTTTATTCGCATTTAATTTGATAAGCTGTGAACAGTTCCATTAACTAATACTAGTGTAAAGCGAAATAAAGGAGAAACTGTTGATTCATTCAGGAGGTACATATGACTACAATTAGAAATCAGAGCCTATTTTTTCTCTATAGTTAAGATAAATAATACATACTCACTTAAAAAATTACATCAATAAACCAGCTAATGAAACTGTTTTCATATAATTTAAGAACTGAAATACAAAAAGATGCTTTTAAAATTTTCATATGGATGCTCATTTATTTCGCAAAAGAAAAGAAAGCATCACTAATTGAAATTCCTTATTAATTTAGTTAATTGAATGATATGACCAAATTATCGGAAAGGCTTTCAAAATACATATTTGAATTTGGAAGTCATATGTGATAAGAAATATAGATTAGTGGAGTATTGTTTTGATTTAATCATCTGAATTTATCTTCTTCATTGAAATGTTTACTAAAGACATGACATCAATATCTTTATTAAATGACTGATTTTATACAATCTCTAAATCATACATTTTTTTCACAGGAATAAATTATTATTTCGAAGTAAAGGAAAACTTTGTGAAGAGGTAGATGGCATGTGTTCTGTGAATGAGCATTATTAAAGGATTAAAATTCTTATTACTCTTATATTCATACAAACAATATTGTCACGTGCAAAAAAACAAGTATTTGAACAAACAGTGTGAATATTTTAATAGTCTTCGGGCGACTGAACAATAGAAGAATTATAATATTAGATATTTCAAGCTGCTATTATTTCATTTCTCATTAATTTAAGAATGACAACTTGTGTCATTCTAATTTTGAATCAAAATGAGATGAAAAGTATTAAAAACATAGCGAATCATACTTTGGCCAAAAGTCAATGAATGCGGTTTTCCGGAGGATTAACTTTGGTTTTAAACATTGCAAGAAGAGCAACCTCATTAATGCAGCGCTGAAATACAGACCATAATTAACATGTTCTAAATTCCATGTTAATCCCAAGGTACAGAAAACTGTATTTAACGCTTTAGAAGTTAATTTATTTACATATTCGCATGCATAATATTTCATGCACAAAATATAAAAATTACATCAATTATTAAGAGGTTTCAATATATAAATCAGGAATCATTTCTAAATTAAGAATCGAATATTTAAACGTGTTTATAAATGTTTTATAACCTTACAAAGGAGGACTTATCCCTTAATATGACTTAGAGAAAATGGATTTCATTTTTTTTCTATCTGTTAATGGAACTAATTGAATACCACTGATTGTAATCTAAATCAGTGAAGGTAGAATCAGAAATTATGGTTGACGTCCTTTATGTTTCGAAGATTTCTTAAATATCTTCTGATGTGTCGAGTTTTACCTTTTCTTTCCATGTATGCGAAGTATAAAGAACGAGAAAGTATTGTAATCTTCAAAAATTTCGATTTCGAGATTTTGATGAATTTCCACTTTTTAGACCTCCCTGCTTCCGAAAAAAGCATATTTGGAATTATGTCTGTCTGTAAACATGTCAAGTTAAAACTAGAAACAAATACATCTTGGTATGGTCTTGCCACCAAAACTGTAGATCGGTACCCCACTTTGGACCCAATCGGTTATTGGAAGGAAGTCCAAAATGTTTAGGGGAAAATGGGGTAAAACCGGGTAGCTAAGGTTCGAAGGCCTGCTGGAGATAAAATATTCGACTGAGAGCTTGTCAAATTTTATTAAAATATTCATTGTTTATCGGAGTACAGTATGTCTTTCCAGAAAAGTCACAATTTCACTACTTTTTTTATCAATGATTTTTATATAGAATGAGTCAAACTACCCTGTTTTACCCCTCTAATGGGGTAAAACCGGGTACACATGCTAAGGTTATGGGAAATTAGGAAAACTCAATTTTCAGTGGAAAAATTGCAATCGTTTTAATTTTATATCACAATTAAAGAATATTAGTTACAAAATTCACATGTAAAGCAGTTGCCTTCTGCCTCCCCGCCACTGCAGCTTTCTTGGGCCCAGCTAAGACAGTTTCTACATTGGATCCAACCTTTTCATTTATTTAAATTTGGAAAATACATCGTTAAAACACAAGCAATCAACGTCTGATGTGTTTTTATCATCTTCAGCGGAAGAATCATCACCAACTGAATCGATCTTACGCCTCTTGGAGTAACCTGTTTTACCCCGAGTGCAGAGGTTATAGAAAACGAAACAGAAAAGCGCAATTATTGGAGTAAATCTTTATTGTTTGATAGGGTATAAATCCTTAGTAAACGTAAAATAAGCTGAACAAAAAATGGTTCTTAAAAGTGTAATG
>BGPR01003007.1:5524-21115 GCA_013235015.1 Araneus ventricosus
ATATATATATATATATATATATATATATATATATATATATATATATGAAAATAAAATATACTGAAAAATTTTAGAAACCTACCTTCAATACGTTAAATGAAATCCAATGTTTAATAGACTCTAGCAGAATTACTTACATTTTTTTTGAAAACAAAATATCAACAATAAATTTTAGAAACAAACTATCAGCATTTAAAAACAGGTGTTTAACATTTCGAAGTCCTTAACTATTTCTTTGAACCTATCGACAAAGCTCCACCAATTTATCTCGCCACAACTTGCAGAATAGTTAACTCGGCGAAAACTCCTTTGAGCATAAACCTGACTAAATGCGAGCAACTATTTTTAACACAAAATTATTCATCAAAGATAAGAATTAATTATTATTCATAGGAGTGATAAGAGACTCAATAGAGTGAAAAAATTATGACTTCAAGTAATTAATATGAATGGTTAATTACAAATCCTCAATCTCTGAGGAATTTTGCGAATGTCAAAGTGAGCGATTTGCCTAATGCTATTGGATCTTACTTCTTTTGGTTTTTTTATTGAGATTAACAAACACGTAATGAATGTGGTTTTATTTAATAATTCTTTTCTATTGGGAACATGGATTTTTTTCCAGACTGGTAAAGAAATCGAATTGGAAAATGGGAGCAATAAAAAGAAACTTTTCCATCTTTTTTCCGTAAATGAATTATGTTTTTGTTTCTCAAATTCTGCGCAATGAAGCCGATAAAATTATTCATTAGATTCTGTTAATTTCTGCCCTGTTTGCCCTCATAAGGCGGTGACGAAATAGAAGAGAAAAAAAGTGTCATATTTGCTAGAAGATTGTCCAACACGTCGAATGAAGTTTTAAAAAGAAAAGAGAGAAACTAATTTGTATGCAGAAAGAACCTATTCATCCTATTGATCGATTCTAAATTTAGGAATTGCCTTATAAGCAGAAAAATGATTAATTTTATGAGTAGATATTTGACTTTTTTTATGATTTCCTTGATATTCAGTTGAAATGAATAGCTAGTTACCGATAAGTTATATAAATGTCAGATAAACATTTAAATGATTGCCGATTAATTATAGGACAGTCGTCCGAATATTTATTTGTTTATGTAAGAATCTTTGATATAATTACTATCGAGAAAAATTTTATTTCATTGATAAATAGTCGTGATATGCACAAAAATTACCGAATATGTTAAATTAATTGTTTGTTGGTACCCGACATGAGTGGTATTCTATTTTTACATTTGCATTCTATTTTAGTTCAGCTCACATATATTAATTAATTAATTACTTTCATTATATTAATAGAAATTATTGTAGTTTCCTAGAAGTCAGATTTTTGCAACAACACGTGGTGTGACAAGGTAACTAACAGAAAGAACTATGCCCCTTGATTAGTCAGCACTTTAATAATTCTCAATGGGTCATATGCCGGTGTGATGGGTACATATGCCCCGGGACCCGTCACAGATCATGGCATCCTGGGTGTGCTCTTCGTTGAATATTCGTTTATTCCATATGTAATAAATGTGTTGTCATGAAGATCTATGCCTAAGCATTTTGAAGAAATAAAAAACATATCATTAATAATATAATAATAAAATATAATACGAACTCTCTTTCAATTCAGGAAAATTATGAGCAAAGTAAAGGAGGGAACAAAAAGTCACGATTTTTCCTTGAAAGTTGGATTTCGAATCTACAATTCTGTAGATGTATTCCAGGGTGGATATGGAAAAGAATTTTTTAAGACTAGCTCAAGTAAAAGCGTAGCAGATAGTTTTGAAATAAAACCGATAAAAATATGCCATAGAATATTGACGCTCAATTTCTAAAAAGCGAGAGGAACTTTTTGTAAAAGCAAACCTCATCAATTCCTCTTTCACTTTCTCCCCACTTCTCGACTGCTGGTCTCGAAAGAAATAGCAAGGCACTTCTAGGGTATATTCTTATTTTGTTTTATTCTTATTTTTCCCCTCATCTGCACTTCAGAAGAGTAAGGACGTGCTAATGCAGAGGTAAGAATAGGAAGAGGAGATGAAATATTGAAAAAAGTAAGAAAGGAAAAAAATAGAAAGAGTTTCAATGAAAATCAGGAAAGCTGCCTTCGAATGCTTTTCTATTATATGTAGGCAAAGGATGAGCATCCAATTCATGTCATCAAAATTCGAATTTACGGAAACTCTGTAATGGTGCACAATGAAGACGATTCAGGTTTGCTATAATTGATGCTTTAGAATTTATTTTATTCTTGCAAACTTATTTTTTCTGCCAATTATCAAAAGAAATTCCCCAGTGACTGCAGAAAGCAAAAAAAACTCTGAGAAGGGAGTATCAATCTCTCTCAGGGTATCAATCAATCTCTCTGAAGGTATCAATCAATCTCTCTGAGGGTATCAATCAATCTCTCTCAGGGTATCAATAATGCTAACATAAATTTAATGGACAATTTATTCGTGTATAAACTTAATTTAATTAATGAAGAAATAGGTTAAAGAGAAATTTAAATATCCCAGAAAAAACATTTTTGCATATAAGTATTAAAAGTGGAACTTTATGTGTAAGACTTCTGCCTTTCATTTAATCAGTTTCAGTTGTATTTTCTAGAGTGATTTGAAATTCCTCCGTATATATCTTTAAGGTTATTAACTGATGCCAATTCACAAAGTTTTTAACATAAAAAAACGTCTTGTCTCTATTCCATTTCTATTTTACTTTATTGCATTGGAAGCATAGAAATTACTATAACACATAACACAAATTTCTAACTGGAGATTATGATGAATTCCTACATTTTTGACCAGAAGAGTCGGAAAAAACGTTTCTGGAACTATGTATATCTGTCTCAAAATGAACTCGATAACTCAAATCTCAACAAACTAGACGGAAGAAATATGACATGCTTCTATTACAATTACAATTAATATAATTTAACAAAAGATATCAAAAATTAAAAATTAATTAAACAAAAGACAGAATGGCGCAAATGCTGCAACTACCAATAAAATACAAAATACAGATAATCGAATACAAAAAGAAAAAATACAGAAGAAACAGAAGAAGTAAACAATAGCGATAAAAATACATCTTTTGCGCGCCAACGCAGCAGCATCCAGTGATTGCATCAACAGTATTGTCCACAATTAACCAACGAATCACTAAAGGATCAAACAACAAAAAGATCATGCTCTAATAATTAAAACACATAAAAGAAAAACAATTAGAATATAAAAGAAAAACGATAAAATGGAAGAGAACTCGAATGGCGAACGTTTTCGAAGGCCACTCGCCATCGGAGTTCTAATATGGTTATATTGTTATCGCTATTGTTTACTTCTTCTGTTTCTTCTGCATTTTTCATTTTTTGTATTCTATTATGCTTTTATTACATGATAGCTCAAAATTACAAGGGACTAGATGGATGAAATTTCGCATACTGGCTTTTCACCAGACATTAAGCTCAAGTTCTTGATTTGAACAAATACAGCTAAAGGTGTTTCTCTATGTGTAAATTCGTATATATGTGAACGCAAAGACTAAAAAATGAAACAAGCTAAATAAATGAAATTTTAGATATTCATCTCCACGCTATTTTTCTTCACTACAATTGAAGTTTTAAATTAAAATGCAAACCCAAATCGGCAAACGAAAGATGTATTAGTTTAAATTATACACAAGAAAATCAACGACATATTAATCTCTCTCATCTAACTATTAACCAAACCTAATTAACCCATGCCACACAGCTTAATTTTTGAAATTTTAAGAAACGAAACTAATATATAATGCAATACATAGTATCAATATTGCTGCAAAAATCGTCTGGTTGATGTATGTGAACACAGTCCAACAACAGTGTAATGAAATTGTCTTGTGGGTGTACGTGAATGAAGTCCAATAAGCAGGATAAAAAAATAAAGCTCTTTATTTTACAAATATTCTAAGAAAAGAAACGTAGCACAAGTATTAAAACATCACTCCTAAACATTCACAACAGAGATTACCAATAAATCTCAACACAGCCTTAAAGGTTTCTTATCAGCTTACTTGCAGATCAAAATCCAACTGACTCTTCTTGGCTTGAGAGCTTGCTTTTATACTTTTTCAACAGGAATTACTTAGGAAGTGACGTAATCTTCAGAAAGTTCACGAAGCCAGTAGAAATAGGTTGAAAGTTCGAGGCCCTTCTAAAAAATTCCTTTTGTTGCCAAAGTCGCCAACTTCGCGATCAAGTCTCCAAAATGGTCGCCAAATCTGCCGCAAAGATCGCCAAATTTATCGCCAAGTCGCCAAGATCGACATCTCTGGGAAACATTTTGATAGCTTTGAAACAGTATCAATATTGCTGCAAAAATCGTCTGGTTGATGTATGTGAACACAATCCAACAAGCAGGGTAATAAAAAAGAATAAATGACTCTTTATTTGACGAATATTTCATAAAAACAGAACATACACCAAGTAATAAAACTACGCAAGACTTTTATAAATCAATAACTCAAACAGGCAGAAGATCACTAATAAATATGAGTCACGGCTCTGTCAATAGCGCTCAGTGTCGATCACTTCACCAGCTTGCGCTTCTGTCGAAACTCCAACTGACTCATCTTTTAACGTAGCTTGGTATTTATACCTTTTCCGACAGGATGTGACGTCACATGCAAGTCTCTCGAAGGTTCACTATATTTCCTCTCCTAGTAGAGATAGGATTATGATTCCGGCATTTTTTGGCAGCTTTGTTTTGTCACGAAAATCGCCAAAATGGTCGCTAAGGTCGGGGGTCATTGGCTTGGCTTCGGTAAAACCTGCAAAACTCCCTATCTTGCCATAAGATCAGCCTCTCAGGAAAGCAACTTTAGAGCTTCGTAAAAATATAAATACAAAAATAATGAAAAGTACAAAACAATAAAATTAAACTAATGCATTTTTAACATGGTACTATTAATAAATCTAATGCTACTATTAATAAAATGTGTAATACTGAGTACTTATTTTAGAAAGTCGTGGGGAGAATATTCTAGCTATGTAAAAGAAAGAAAACTAGATGATGTGTGTTTTCATAGCACATTATACGTCACAATTTCATTTCTTCCTTTTTCCTATCTCTGATTAACGAATAAAGAATTTCTCTCGTAGCTTCAATAGATTGATAGTTTAATTTCTTTGCGTACTTGATTTTAAGTAATTTTCTCCTCAGTTTTTATTCTTCAGAACATTTTCTCTCAACCTGGATCAGTTTAATTCCATCCTTGAAGTTATTTCAGTTTTTTTAAAGCCTTTGCTATAGTTAAGTCGGCTGACAAAAGGCCGAACTTCACAAATTTTGTTTCTTTAAGGTTCCTTTAATTTCAGAAGTTTTTCGGAAGGTGATATAAAAGGTCTCGAAAATTTTCTTGGCTAAACCAAAAAAAAATGTCTTTTATCAAACTTTTCACACAAATGACTTCATAGAAATGGTTCTTGGAAGTTAGAAACAAAAAGGACTCCAGTATGACTTCCAAAATGGATAAAAGGGTAAAAGAAATTTTTATGCATTGTCTTTCGAGTCGACCTCACGTGTTCCATCAGCACATTTAAGCTGAGACTATCGAATCTACAATGCTTTAGACTATCTTATAGGAGATCAAATTTGAAGTGCGTTAGGCTAGTTCAGCAATATTAACGTCCCATTTTGAAGTATCACAAGGGCTATTTTGGGACGGAACTCGTAATTTTGAACCGTGATCAGATGATGAGAATGACACCTGAGCTCTCACTCCCTCTCTAAACTTTCGTACCACACCAGAGGGACAACGTTTGTCCCCCCACGTATGATATAACTTGCAACATGCCCAATGCGCGACGGATCTTCAGTGAATTGGGTTTCGAAAATTCTAAAGTGGAAAAATGATTTTAAATTTATATCATTTTAAACTTAATTCAAATAATAATTTACAAAAAAAATTATCGATATAGAAAGTCTTCAACCCTTTCTTTATTCAATATTCCAAATCGATGATTAGAAATCCTCTCTTGTCTTAACATAAAGCTCGAAACTCTGAAAAGTAATTCATTGATCTGTGAAAATAAACTATATCTCTCTCTATTACTCTTACATCTGATCTAAGCCTTACCAAAACATTCCTTGGATGTTATTCTGAAAATACAGGAAGGCAGCGAGAGTGCTATCAGCTAGAAAAGGGCAATTGGTGAACCCCAAAGGTTTGCAGTGAGGCACAAGATGATCCGGACCTGGAATATAAGAAGAAGGACAACGATTGTTTGACAACTAACTGGAAAGGCCCCTAAAGAAAGTTTCAAATACCGTCTGTAGTACCTCGATTAAAATACTGTTCTTTACACGTTGTACATGTTGATGTTTCCCCTCTTATGTTCTTCCTTTCTTCTCTTTAAATCTTTAGAGCCTAACTCGAGAGGAATGCTTTGGCCCTTGAGCAATGAAATGTGATTCTGACTCGGCTGTGTGCGAGCTAACTCTCCCTAACGTTTGCCGTTGTGGTACTGACTCACCCTGTACGGAGTAGATCTTTAGTAGTATGTATTTGTTGCGTGTTAGGACATCTCTTCACCTATTCACGAATTGACTGTTAACAATTACGAGAAGATTTGGAGTCTTCTGATTTAAGAACTTACCCTTTGTCAAACTTAAATTTGCGGGAAAAAGAATACAACCGTTTTCATCTGAAGTCAAAGAGGAAAGTTTAATTTTGTGCTCCGATTTTCCGTTTCGAAGCAAATTGAGCTCTATTTCAGGGTGTCCCTCGTAAGTTTGAGTTCCGCTCACATGACGATATCTAACCTGGCTCCTCCCTATCCAAACATTCGAACCACACCAGAGGATGGACGTTTGACTCACGTCAGATTTAGAGTGTACAAGCACGACGGATCCTCAGTGATATCGTGTTTCGAGCCTGGGACCCTAGGGATCTGAAGCAGGGACCTTACCATTAGGCCACCGCTGCTCTGCGAGAAAGAAAAGAGAGATGTTCTGGAGGCTAAGTGCAGGTGGAACACTGTCGAATGCCCGCGATGTTTGAAAGATTTTTTAAATCTCAAAATGAAGAAATGGAGACGGAAAGAAAACGTCGCAATGAAGAAAACGACTCGAGTTCTAAAAATGTTACTCTGTAGTAAAAAAAGAAAATAATAATTTAATCCTCCTAGCGTCAGACCTGAGATATCTGAGTGAACATTTTTCCTCTCATAACGACAGACGCGAGACTGTCTCGGGAAAGAAAAGTTCCATATAAATGTCAGACCCGAGATTTTCCTTCTACAAGTTTCTCTCTTCCCCCCAGGTGTCATGCGGCGACATGATGAGAGGGAGTGTCTGTGGTCAGCGGAGGGTCAGTTTGACCAACTTTTCTAAGAATGCTCAAAGAAGGGTCTTCTAACAAAGGATTCTGTTACAAAGAATCGAGGTTAGAAGTCATCTGTCACTGCTGAACGATAACAGGTCTGATAGACCCCCTACGGCGCGAAAATGACCACAAAACGGGGTTGAAATCCTTTTGTCCAAAACCTCACAACTTGAAGAATAACCTTCTCTTTTAACGTGACAATTTCGTTAAACTTAGCAATCTGAAAGCCTAACGGCTGGAGGGTTAATATTAATACTAGCCGCTCAAGTCACCCTCTTGGCGGGTTAGTAGACATCACCCACTTTGGTCAGCACTGTCGCTGCTTCGAGGCTCTCAGCCACTACTTTTCAGTTTTAAATACTGAATGAAGATCAGTTTAACACACTAAGAACCATAGTAGATTTCATATTCTTTGTAGACAACAGATTCCTTTCAAATCATGAAATATTTGAATAAAACCAATCGAGTTTTTTTGCACAACTTTCTCACGAATTTCTGCATGAAAGCCTTCAGATCCGTGAATGCAGAATGATATAGCCCAAAATAAACAGTTTCCATCACCTACAATAGGTATTTTACAATATTTTTGACACATCATTTTAATGAAACTGTAGGAATTAGTGAAAATCAACTTCATTTTCTCGTTTAACAACGATGCATTCCATAAAAGTGTTTTAATAACAACTAATTTTCTTGTTGCCAATCTATTAAAAATAAATTTAGAAAAGAAACAGAATCGTTTGCTATTGATGCTAAATTAAATTTCAGCTAAACCAAAGATAATAATAATATATATATACATGTCTTGGCACCCTAAGAATTCCGGAAAATCAATGAAAATATTGATTTTTAAATTTTGAGTGGAAAATGATTCTTGAACCTTTGACTTAATACCTGAAAGTTTCAAAATAATCAGACAAATATTTGGTGAGATATGAAGTTATTTTGTCTAACCTTTCATCACGTGCCACGCCCACTTCCAATGTTTAAATCATGCATATTTCATGTGCAAGTTGCAAAGTCAACTAATTTTTTCCATAAAAGCAAAGCAAGATAGTTGTTTCAAACAGTAGCCGTTTAATCTTTGTTTGTTTACTGTTTTACTGCTTTCTCTTCTTTATTATTTATTAAGCATATCACCATCATCATTACTGCTTTCGCTTCTCATTTTGTTTGAATTTCTCACTGTCAATAAAATTTCAATAAAATGGTTTTAAATTTTTTTTGTCTCTGTTATAACGGATATTTGATAAATAGCACTGCAGATCATTTATTAAATATTTTTACTAAAAAAATTTGAAAAAAGTGAAATTGCTTGCATTTTTTTAAAAAAATTTCTAATTATCCCTATAAATGATGATGAAAATTAATAATTGTAGTAATAATAAATATTAATAAAATTGATAACTTAGGGCTCGCAAATGCCAGGTTATTGCTCTGAAAAAACTAGCTTGATATAAGTTGTTTTCATTACAATTTTATTGTTTTTAAAACTTTAAAGCTGCTTTCTTCAGTTTGCTTTTTTCCAAAATTGTGTTCTGCTACAAAATGCTAAAAGTCGATCTCTTTTTATTCTAATTACTTGACATTTTTTCTGTTAACTCACAAATGCATGCTTAATAGAATTAGGGATGGATTTGTAAAAATTTTGATTAGAAAATGTTTTTAAAATGTACAAAATGAAAAATTCTGATATTTTCCAAAAATTTTCACAAAATTTTGAACAATTTTTTTTCTCTGAAACTAATGCAGATATCAAAAATCCGATCCCTTTTTCTGTTAAGTACATTGATAGGTCTCTTTCGAAAAATTTGGAGAAAAAATATTAAAGATTGTATGAGAAGAAGCATTTAAAAAAAGGCTTATATTTTTTTTAAATTAAATTTTTATATTTGTAATTTTTCAAAATGAAAAATATTTCAGAAATTTCAGTTTCTGCACAGTTTACATCTATTTACTACAAAATTGAATGAGTTTGATCAAAATTGAAGAAAAAAAATTTGGGGGTACGAAGTCCCCTTAACAAAATATTGTTTTTAATACGGAGAAGCTACTGAACTGCGTACAAATGAAAAAAAATATTTTAAATTTACGGAATTAAGGCGGAGCATTCTGATTGGCTAGTTATTTTAAGGAAGAGACGAAATCTTTTTCAATATCTCTCAAAAATGGAGGGTGGTTGATGACATATATAGACGTCATAAGCTTTGTATGAAATAGAAATTGCTGTCATCGGTCTGATGGTGTGGGCTGTTGGAATGTCGGAACGTTTTGCCAAATTATTTTAAATATATATAGATAAATATAAACTTCATTTTACCATTTCACTGAATATTTCAAATTACAATTATGGATCCACCCAAATTAAATATTAGAATTAAACTTTAAATTATGTTTTTCAAATATTCTTGCGGAGTTCCAAATATTTTGAGTCTTTTTTTATTTTATTCATTCTCGTATTCTAATCAGAAGAGTCAAAACACAGATGGCATTATCTGAGCAAACACAAAAAATTATGCTCTATTTTGTTTAGCGAAAGTTAGTTAATTGAATCATATCTCTTGAGATTTTTGAAAGGATAACTAAAAATTTGCAAATGATGTCGCTTTAAATAGAGTTTAGCCCATACATGAGACAATATTTTTATCGATTATAAGATTATCTTCTGATCTGAGACGTATATTTAATCCATACAATTCCTTTTAGTGGACTGATTGTGTTTGCTTAATAACGGAGAAATCCTTCTAAATCGCTTTGATTAAGAGAAAGATGCTTTCAGTTAATTATTCGCTTGAGTAGATGTCGAAGCAATTTTCTGTGAGCTTCAATTATTGTCTCGAGGGAGTGGCAATCGCCTTTGTTCTTTGACTGAGGAGAATGTATATAAGATTTTCAATGCACAATGAAAACACGTTGCTCAAAATTGTTTCATGAAATAAATCACCCGTAAGATGTAAGGTGAAAGCATCCCACAAGCTGGATAATTGAAAATGACGTTCTATTTAATGAATATTCCAGAAAACTCGAAGCAAAGTATCAAGAAAAGAACAACACTTGCAAAGATTAACAACACAAGCAGAAAGCAAATCAATAATAATAACCGTAACAGCGCCAATAATAGCACTCAGTATCTAAAAGCTGAACATTTTGCATCGTGAAGATGATTCCAACGAGATTATTATTCCCAGTTTCAGTAGATCGATATTTATACCCTTTTTCGACAGGATGTGACGTCACATATAATCATCTGGAACATTCTGTATATCTCCGTTCCTAATAGAGATAGGAGTATAATTTTGAGAATTTTCGAGATTCTTCATTTTGTCACCAAATCGCCAATTTTTGCGGCAAATGGTCGCCAATTGTTGGTGACCAAATTGGTGGTGGTTGGAAAATGGTCGCCGGGGGAGGTCTAGACAGTAGTCTAGGCCTCACCCGGCATCCAGTAGAACCTCTCTGTATGTCTCTGTCCATCCATAAGACTAACATTGCAGGGAAGCAACATTATAGGTTCGTAATAGACTAGGCAAATAAGAAATGATGACCCCACCCAGGAACGGCATGAGCTGTGCCGGGACCCGGGGCATATGTGCCCCTCACACCAGCATGCGTCCCCCTTTAAAATTATTACTGTGGTGACTAATCAAGGGACAGAATTCTTCCTGGCTTTTGCTTGGTCACACCACGCGTTGTTGCGAAAATCTGACTTCTAGGAATCTACTGTAACCTCTATTAAAATAATGAGAATATGTGAGCTAAATCAAAATAGAGTACATATGTAAAAATAAAGTAGCAATTATATCGGGGTCCCTTTTAATGCAGACTAATGTTACAGGGAATATCCACATTACACATTCGCAACAATGCTAAATATATAATAAACTGATAAAATTGTAAACATTTTTATCAAAGAAAATTTAACATTTAAAATTTAATAGCTATAGAGTTCTTATCTGTCTGCTTGTCACTATTGACAAAACATCACTAATTTATATCACAACAGCTCGCAGAAAAGTATTCTGGGAGATATATCGTTTGGGCATTAGTCCAAATTAAATGAGTGAAGCTATTTTTGCTTGATAATTATTCATTCACGATAATAATTAATTATTTTTCATATGAAAGATAAATCACTCAAGAAACTAAGAAAACTAAAGCTATTGGATTGAAAGCTTAACAACAAATACTGAATTTTTCAGGGATTCTATGTATGTCAAAGCAAACGCCAATGCCAATGATATTGGCCCTTTTGATATTGGCTCCTTTTCAGGTAGAATCCTTATAGGAACTTCATCTATTGCAATGGTTCTCATGACGCGAATATTTCTATATATATATATATATATATATCAGAGAGAATTTTTTTTTGCAAAACGCAAAAATTTAATTATTACACAAGTACAAGAAAAAATATATTAAAAAGAGAAAGCTATTTCTGCATTCCCGCAAAAGCTGCGTCAACAAAAAAGCAAAATATCAAAACATACAAGAAACAAAAGACGAAAAAAGGAGACAAAAACACAATAATTTGAAAATATCATGGCAAGCCGCTCATCAGGAAGAGAAGCCCGTCTATGATATCAATTAGTGTTTTTTCTGCTTAACGACAACAAAAAATCGTAAAAATTTGTCGTTATCCCCCCAAAAAGCACCCACCGTGAAAATAGAAAAATTCTGGATTAAAAAATACACAAAGAAGTGGATTTCAAAAAATCGAAAGCCAAAAATCCAAATACTTAAAACCTAGTTCAAAAACAAAATTAATCATAGAAATATTCGCAAAATATAAAAACTAACCACAGTTGGAAGTCGCAGAAGCTGCACGTGGCAATGATTAAGGCTTAGCATACTTAATGAATGAAGCACGAGTTAAAGCGGTAAAACACTGTATCATGTCAAAGCAAGCGATTTGCCTGTCGATGTTGCCTCCTTTTTACTTTTTAAGTCGTTTAATTGAGGTTCAAAGACGAAGACTAAATGTGATTTTTTGGAATTAATCTTTCTTTTGGGAGCGTGAAAATTCTTCCAGATGGTGAAAGAAATCGAGTAATAGAAGAGGAGAAAGAAAAAGGAAATTTCCGTCTTTTTGCCATAAATGAATCAAGTTTTTGTTTCTCAAATTTGTCGCAGTGAAGCCGATAAAATTATTCATCAGATAGTGTTAATTTCTGCAAAGTTTGCCCTGATAAGGCAATGTTGAAGAGAAAAG
Source organism: Araneus ventricosus (assembly GCA_013235015.1). NCBI lineage: Eukaryota > Metazoa > Arthropoda > Arachnida > Araneae > Araneidae > Araneus > Araneus ventricosus. The sequence continues at coordinate 18,102 of BGPR01003007.1, forward strand.
AATAAAAGGCGCAATATTTGCTAAAAGATGGTTCAACTCGTCGAATGAAGTTTTAAAAAAGAAATAAGAGATTAATTTGTATGCAGAAAGAATTTTTCTTCCATCATTGATCGTTGCTAAACTTTGGAATTGCATTTTGAGCAGAAAGATGATTAATTTTAAGAGCAGAAGAGACTTGATTATTTTTTGTTGATTCTTTGGCATTAAGCTAAAAGAGCGTCTCGTTAAGAAGAAGTGTTCATAAATGGCATACTGACATTAATTCCTTACCGTTATTTATTTGTAAAATAATTTGAAAATGTGTATTTGTTCATATAAAAAAAACCAAGATAAATAATGAGAATTGAGAAAAAATATTCTATTTATTTAATAAATATGCAACCAAAATAAAACAATTTTCCACTCTTTAAACCAATTTATACTTATAAAAGGCAATGTTTGTGTGCGTGTGTTTGTGTGTGTTTGTCTGCGATGTCCAGACGAATCTATCGCACTTACAACCATGAAATTTGGCACACAGGTAGTCGTAATGGTGTCTGAATGCACCTCGGAGCCGGAATTTGAGAATTTAATCTAGAAATATTTGTATTTAATATTTTGTGTTGTTTTGGGTGATTTTTCGCACTCATTTCTCAATAGCAACAAGAAAAGAACAAAAGAATTCCGTTCTAATGAATCTTGTTTCGTACGTCTAATGTAATTTACTGAATTTTGAGAAATTTTTTAAAAATAGTCACTTTTATGGTAATTTTTAATAAAGATTTCTTCAAATTATCGCATCTGACGTTCTAACATCTCTATAATTTTCATTTTTTTCAGCTTATAACTGGAACGTTTCTGTCGAATTTAAAACGAGAACTGTCAAAATATCTGTTTTCGTTTTTCTTAAATTAAATTTTCCCTGATAAGTTAAAACAGTTTTTGCGAGCGAAATTTAATAGCGAGAGTTTCTCCAGACGAGTGACCTTCCTCGCTGCAGGTTACGGCATATTCTTTCATTCCCAGCATGCATTTCTACAATCCGATGTCTATCTTTGTTTTCATTTTGTTCTCAAAACTTTTTCGTGTCATTGTGGGCATTCTTTTATCCCATTTTGTTGAAGTCCTGATTCCACGAGCAACGTCATACGCGCACTGTTAGAAATTTATATTTGGAAATATTTAGACTCCAATCTACATCTTAATCGAAACTGTTAAAGTTTGTCACTCATCTAAATGTTTGATGATAAAATCCGACACCATTCTCATTTACACCGGCAAACAGGCGGACTGTATTCCTCTTGATGGATTTCGCCTAGCATTTGTTAAAAATCTGCAATTTCATTTCAAAGACCACTTACCAAATATCATGAGTTTCTCGTTACGTTTTAGAGTTGTCGTGTTCACAGACAAGCAGATATATTTGCCAATATTTTCTTCAGACTCAATGGCGTCTAAAAAGTGATGGTGCAACAAAATAACGAGGTTCGGAATTTTTTCACTATTACAATCTTATTATCTCTCTGTATCGCAAACTTATATTCTGCTTTATGCTTTGTATAACAGAACGCAAAAAGGAAGCATTTCCTTTTGAACCTTCAGTCGTGCGAAATACAAATGCTAACACATTCGGGCGCAACTCATCTGAGAGATTAAAAGTTAACTTTTTGCTTAAGCTTAAGAAAAAGCTTATTAAACTGAACTATTCGCTGATGCAAAGCTATATTTGCGTTTTTAAATAACTATTTTTATATTTCCTTGCAATTTCAACTAACGAAATGTACAGGAATTCAAGAGGGAGTTGACGCTTGTCTTCACGGAAGATTCCTTAGCAGTGACAACTTCTGTCGATGAGAACCAGAAATAATTCGAAATTTTTGAAACAACATATTGGAAATAATTATCAATATCATTGAATTAGAAGGTGGGATACTGGCATACGAAGTTCTGATGGTATATAAAACGAAATATTGATAAAAATTTGGGAATTCAAAAATACAAACGTAATCGGGCTAAAGTAGTACTTTCGTAATTAAAATAGCAGAATTTTAGCCTATAATGTATAAAACAGAGGACCTTGGAGTATAAACAGCCGTTTTCATCTTGTTAAATAGAATTGGTTCGTAACAGCAGTTGGTTATATGCCGAAGTGCCAGGTTTCACGTGGATCCTGCCTTTGATCACAAGCCGATCTGTAACATTATCTAGTTTGTTCTGATTTATTTTAAAGTACTGTTTTACTTGGAATTTCAACTATGTTAGCATTCTACGTAACTGCTATTGGCCAGAATTTGCATGTTCTTAAGAGCAGGTCACATTACCGAATTATTATTTTCTGCTTTTTGCGTTTAACATATTTCTAAATACATTATTATAAAAGTTATTAAAACTGAAAGTCATTTTCTTTTCCAAAATTTATAATCAAATTCAATACCAGGCTTTCCTCCAATTGCATTAAAATCAATCACCTGACTGATAATTAAGTTCTTAAGTAATGAATTATTGTATTATGATCAGGAACACACATGTATACAAAATTTAACCCTTTGCGGTAGATGTCGCCACTGTGTCGGCATGCGCAACTCGTTGTAGAAGATGGTTTTTTTTTGTTTTGTTTCCGATGCGCACCAACCAGTCAACGCTGACGACTTGCGAATGTCGCCACTGTGACGGCATCGACCGCAGAGGGTTAAAACTCGCACAAATCAGGAAGTGCGCGAAAATTTGGTCACAAATTCCATCTTTACAACATGATACAAATCAAGTAGAGACATGTAACGAAACCGAGTTTACAAAGGAAAATTAAGGTATCCGACTGCCTAAAATCGTCGTTTTTGATGAAATTATCAAAAAAATTTTATGACTTAATTTTGTAGCCTGATTAACCAGCTTTCTAAAACTCTCACTTTTTACTCTACGTGAATTACAAATGTAGTTACAGCTGTTTTATTACCGAACTGTAAGCATTATTTTATGTTGCATGAAAACTTTAAATGTGTTTTGGGGCCGTTCAAATATTACGTAAGCACCCAAGG
>BGPR01003007.1:41696-58339 GCA_013235015.1 Araneus ventricosus
AAAAGAACTTTTCCTTCTTTTTGCCGTAGATGAAAATTGCTTTTGTTTCTTAAATTCTCCGAAATGTTCTGAGCGGTGAAGCGGATAAAATTATTCATCAGATTGCGTTAATTTCCTTCCAGTTTTCCTTGATGAGGCGAAGGTGAAAAGAAATGCAATATTTGCCGAAAGATTGTTCAACACGTCGAACGAAGTTTTAAAAAAGAAATAAGAGATTAATTTGTATGCAGAAAGAATATTTTTTTCCATCATCGATTAGTGCTAAACTTAGGAATTTCCATTTGAGCTGACAAATTATTAATTTTAAGAACGATGAACTGTTTTTGTAAGTAGCCTTTAAGATTAAGGTATCCGACTGTGTTCGGAGACATTTTTTGAAAAAATAACTTATATATATATTTTAATGTTATTTTTCAACTGCATATGTTTTAAAACTATGAAAATATTGTAAAATTAGGCTTTCAATATAATTTCTTTTTTAAAAACTGAAAACTTGAAGAAAAATGATTAAAATATCTGCCTTACGCTAACAGCCATAGACAAAATCATATTCTAAATACACATTAATCCTTGTAGGAGTACATTTTTATGACAGTTATCTGTGTTATTCTCTAAAATATTCTTATATAGTTTTGAGATATAGCTGAATATTGTTACTAAACTGTTAATTTTTCAAAAAAAATGCTTTTTTTATATTTAAGCACTTAAAAATAATACTCGATCTTAAAATTGATCTTAGTTTTTAGACGAAAACATCAAGCATATTATAGAAAACAATCTCAGAAAATTTCATATCAATACTTGAATAACTTTTTGAGAAATCATTGTTACGGTCGACAGTTTTCCTCAAAAATATCATTTCTCAGAAAACACATTTAAAGTTTTCATGCAACATAAAATAATGCTTACAGTTCGGTAATAAAACAGCTGTAAATCCATTTGTAATTCACGTAGAGTAAAAGGGGAGACAGTTTCAGAAAGCTGGTTAAGCAGGCTACAAAATTATGTCATAAAAAGTTTTTGATAATTTCATCAAAAACGACGATTTTAAATCAGTCGGATACCTTAAGCAAAAGCGAAACATTTCTTTACCGATCATATTAACATTCAAATGCATATTGAGAATAATTTGTAAAATAGAAGTTGAATTATGTTCTCTCATATAAAAGAACCATTTATAAATAAAGTGTATCAAGAAAAAATGGAATTTATTTCCTGAAATAACTCTGATATCCCCCGGAAATAAAACAAACAACGGTGTTTTGAATCTGAGAACATATAAAGAACAGAACGCCGTCTCTTTCCCCCGTACCCATGACCAGACCGGTCACTGAACGGTTTGATGGGCAAGACACGGGAATGTTATTTAAGAAAAAAGTAAAACAAAATGAACAAAAAGAAAGAAATATTTACACTATGTACATCACAGGCATTTCCACTGTTACACTATTAGTTCGTAATTTCTTTTCTTTAGATGTTGTTATTCCTTTCTTTTCTAAAGGGGGAAATGTCCGCTAATTCAGACTTTTAGTTCAGCTCACTGGAAAGTTGAAGGCTAGGGAGGCCGGAAAAGATCTCTGTTTTCGCTCATGAATTTGATAATCCCACGAATTTTATACCTGGAAACGAGGCTATTGGCGACTCTTTTCAGCCATTCTTGTTCGAAGTTTGGCGCTGGCTTCCTCACATGCCAAGACACTGTGTAAATACACTCCATGGCATAGTGAAGTGCCGTGCCAATTCGACCACAGCTGCAAAAATCGCTGTCAGACAGGTGAATCCTTTTGAGGTAGGGAAGAACATGTAATGTGAACGGTGTAAATATTTATTTGTAATTTAAACGCATTTATAAATTCAATATTTAAGGATATTCTATTAGAAAACGTGGTAGTCATAAATTTATTTTCCAATATTAATGTCTTCTTTGTCATATGTTAGCTATTTGAACTGTTTATTTCTCATTCCAGATCATTGCTGTTTATCTAAGAAAGTTGTTTTTATTCGTTAGTAAAGAGGATTTGCCTAATAATTCCGTTTCTTACTTTTAAGATGAAATCTCGTCTACATATTTTCACACCTTCTAGGATATTTTTCGCATACTGTTTTGGAGGGTGTTTTGACGGTTTATATGTATTTCTCATCATCTGATCCAGATTCAAATTTACGATTAACGTCGCCAATTATTCTTATTGAAAATTAATGGGGTATGAATTTAAAAAAATCAATCGAATCTATTACACTTGAGACGCCTGCAGTTAAAACAGAGATTTACGTGCATCCAAAAGCAACTTCATATTATTTGCTGCACAAAATAGAAATTAAATTACATTTTTGGAAATTCTTTGATAGGTGAAAAAATTAACAGACTTACGTATAAGTTTTCTGACGAGCAGAGAAAAAATGTGCTGCTTAGATAAATCTGGAAAAAATGGCTTCCATGTCCAAAATTTTTCAGCTTTCATCCTGCATATTTTACGCACATTTTCTTTTTACATAATTTTTGCTGAAAAGCCTTTTTTTAATTAAAAAGAATATATTTATTTCTTTTTTTAAAGAAACAACTTTCATTCTTTAACATTTCACTGGCAAATATCCTTTTTTCTACCCAGGAGAATTGTCAACAAACAAAAGATGGTAAAAAGAATCAGAAACAATCCATAAAAAGCAAACTTCATCACTACAAATTTGTAGAACTATTCATTAAGGGATCGAAAAAAGGAAAATATTTTTTATGTGTGAAGAACTGTTGAAAGTTCAAGGGTTGGAAATATATTTAAATAAAATATAAATAAATATGTCATGAAATACCGACATTTCTCTCTCAAGAAGCAAGTGGCATATTTTTTAAAAATAGATCTCATCAATTTCTTTTTCACCTCCTCTATACTCCTCTTCAGAAAAAAATTTACTTCGATAAAAATTCTTATTTTAGTTTATTATTATTTTTTTCGCTTTATCACCATCTTAAAAGTGTAGGAATGTGTTTATTTCACGCTAAAAATAGGATAGAAACGTGGGGTACTGGAGAAGGTAAGAGATAAAAAGTCGTTTTTATGAAAAGAGGGAACTCTCTCCGAAAGCGTTTAATTCATATGTAGGTAAATGAAGAGCTGCCGGTTCATGCCATCAAAATTTAAATTAATTGAGTCATATTAAGGGGACATACGACTGTTGAACCTCTAAAAGTTTCGATTTCATGAAAAAATATATATCTTATTTCCCAGTCTTTTCTCAACAATTTAAAACAATCCGCGTTAAAAAATTCCCATAATTATGAAAGTTATGGAGCAAAATGTATCAGCTGTCCCACGTAAACATTGAAAATGGCCATGTCTTTAAAGCGGTGTAACTCAAAATGTTTTTTTTTTTTTTCATATTGCGCGAACAATATATTAAGACCTATTGAATGTTTTTACATAAAATTTTTACTGAATATGTATTGTGCTATGTTCTACAGATTGAACCATAATTTTCGTACATATTTTCTCCAAAAAGTTTTTTTGGGGGTAAGAATAGTTAAAATGTGAACTATTTTTATCATTTTATTTTAAATTGGTATATAAAATAGAAATCAAGTTTAAATGTTAATAAATTGTGGTTCAGTTTCTCAAACAGACTGTTCTATTACTTACATACACAAAATATTCTGTTTAGACCAATATTTTATCCGTACTCAAGCGCGCAAGGTGACTATCTAATTTTTTCTCCAATAATTATACCCTTATTTATTCCTCTCTCAAATAAATAAGTACCAATATAAAGGTTTGAAAATGTGTGTACCATAAGACAAAGAACATATATTTTTCTAGAAATAAAAGCGAGTATGTGAATTGCATTGTTTCAGAGATATAATGTAAAGAATTTGACAGAGTTTTCTCTCCATTTTTCCGAGATTAAAGAGACGTATGTTCCTTTAATGCCTAAAGAAGCAGGATTCATTCTTATACAAGGTCGTTTTTATATGCTATTGTAATTGAAGCAAATATTTTGCGTCCCGTTATCATGAGAAGTTCGCTAGTAATTATAGAATTTTTTTAAAAAAAATGTAAGAAAGCGATTCGTGATTATCATGCGGTTCCAGAAAGTTTTCGGTGGGCTTTTAAGTTGCACATGAGGTTAATTCTATTTATTTAACAAATTATCAAAATACATTTATAATTTTAAAATTATGAGAAATTTTCTTTGTTTCTGTTGAAGTAATTCACGATCAGATGTGGACCGCAAGAAAGATAAGAATAATTTATTAATTGAAAAATAAAGTCATATAGAGTAGAACCCCGGTAATCAGAAATTTCAGATAATCCGAACACCTATTTTTAATTTTCTGAAAAGATTTTGCAGAAAAATGAAGTTAAAATAACAATTACGAATCAGTTAATGTTTATTCCTAACTTAAACGAAGTATTCGAATTGGTTTCTAAGAATGAATGTAACACCTTAATGTGTAGAAAGAAACCCAGATATCTTCTTTCTAACCTCAACTTGTTTGCCATTGTACCGTGCGAATCGCCGCGTGCTCTTTCCGTAAGCCTTCACAGAGTACCTAGAGTCAATACTCTACTGCATTTGGTATATCGAGAGTATTTTACCGAATTTCCCGGATAATACGAATTCCCTGGAGTCCGAACAGAGGTCGACCTCAATTAGTTCAATTTCAAAAATGAACAAATTCCATGTGAAAAGTTATTTATTTTTTCTCTGTAGCAGCAGTTGACCAAGTGGGCTGCTGTGAAGTTGATGGGTGGACAAGTGAGAAGTCGAGATTGAATGATGATACTCTAGCTGCAGCCTTTTCCGTACAATTCAATATGAAGGATAGTTCTTGTTCAGATATTTCCATTATATGGGCAGAAGATGATACATTGATAAAAAAAATATCCTGTACAGATCTCCTTTGTGCTTTGTTTGGGAAATTTCGAGATAAGAGAAGCTATATTTGGCCTAATGGAAGCTCCTTACAGAAAAATTTCCTAATTATTATTTTGAATCCATTTCGAATGCAGTCCTTAACCCTTAAAAAAATGGACTAGAACGGATTCCGTGTTTGTTTTTTAAGATTACCTCTGAGTTTATCTTTGTTTCTTGGCTTTTTTCATGATATTGATTTATATTGCTATTTCTTTTTTGTTTACAGCTGCGATTGCGCGCTACTTAGACATTTTTAAAATTTTATTTAATAAATTTTATTGTTTTTGAATAAAATTTTTTGTTGATTTTGCTTGAAGTTTAAGTTAGAAAATTTTTATTTTTGTATTTATTCTAATATTTCTAGTTGATTGCTTTTAAGCTTGATAAAAATTATTCATTCATTGGAAAAGCTATCATTTAAATAATATTAACAGACATTTAAGTTAAATAACAATTTAAAATGTTACAAACGTTTTATTATGCATATATCATATTATAGTTTCTGTTTTATTGTTGCAATGAATAAAACAGTACTTTTATTTACGATATTTTATTCCTTCAATTTATTTGAGTCCTCTTCTTCATTGTAAAAAAGTTGGTCACTTTATTTATTAGCTTACATCTCTTGAATTCCTTTATGTAATGGACTGATACATGGGTGCTGCAGTTTAAACATAAATGATGGATCTTCTATTTTGTTCTTTTCCTCTTTTTAAATCAAGAAAACTTAACTTGTATATTTTCACAATGAGTTTTACATCATTATTTTATTTCTCTTTTTTGTGATTAATGAACAAAAACTTTCTCTACTAGTATAAATTCATTGATGGTTTCAACTTCGTTGCACCTTTAACTGAAATTATTTTTTGACGTGAAAACGTTTTTACCCTCGTTAGAGTGATAATCGGTCGAACTTTCTTGTGTGACAAAATACCGTCAGATTTGAATCGCTAATAACTACGAGACTAATAATGCGAAAAGATTGGTTCACCCCACAACGGATAGATAATATCTGTAAAAGTTTGTCGCATAGTATTTGTTTTGCCTGTGACGTTATCGTGCCAGTGTAGACGCATGCGCGTGATTGTTAGGAATTAGCTTTATGTAAGGCTATAAATAAGTGAAGCGTTTAAACACGTTTAGCTAGGAGGTTGATTCTGGTGTCATTTTAAAGAGCTTGAAGAGTAGTACTGGGACCCAATGTGAGACAATAAAAATATTTACCGGAATATAAGTAAAAATCGGTATTAAATTGAAAATTTCAAACTGCGCAGGTCATAATAACATGCAGAGTTTTCTTCCAAATTGTACGAAACTTAAAGAATTTTTGACAATACGTAAAAGAAACATTGTATTAAAATTTGAATTCAAAAATTGGAATATTACGGGAAATATGAGCATTTGTATTAATTAATCTTTTACTGCTCATACGCGAAATGTAGTTCTATATATTGTCCACAGATGGCGCCATCAAAAGCTACTCAAAATAAAATATGTGAAATGTGCAGTTCGGGTTCATGCAGTAGATTTTTCGTGAGAAAGTCGGGATAAAATCATAAAACAAGTATTTCGTAGTAATATGCAATTTAATTTTCAATCTCTTTAATACAATATTTACACAGAGTAGTATAATGGTTACAGAACAGATAAATTGCAAGTTTATCGCATGTAGCAAGGGTCTGTTGTAACTTATGATTTATCTATTTTTTACCCATTATACTACTCTGTGTAAATATTGTATTAAAGAGATTGATAATTAAATTGAATATTAATAAGAAACACTTGTTTTATGATCTTATCCCGACGTTAAAACGAGATATCCAAGGCGCGGACCCGAACTGCGCCTTTCTTATGTATTTTTTCCCAAATTTTCATCCTTCAGAACATTTTCTTTGATCCTGAATGAGTTTAATTCCACCTTAGAAGTTTAATCCGAACTATCTTCTCTGCCTGTCAGAAATCTTGGTTACAGTTAGGTTGACTAACAAAAGGCCAAACTTCACAAATTTTGTTTTTAAAGGTCCCTTTTCTTTCAAAACTTCTTCGTAAAGAAGTGGAAAAAGGATGCAAAAGTTTTCTGGGAAAACAAAAGAAAGATTTCTTTCCTCCACCTTTTCTCTCAAATGACTTCTTACAGATAGTTGTTCGAAACAAAAAGAATCGAAGATGGATGCTTTCCAAATTGGATTAATGGTTTGAAGAAAAGTGTAAGCATTGCTTATGGAATCTTCCTCGGGCATCATTAGAAAACATTTATAAACATACTGTAAAATTTTTAACACTTCAGAATATTGGATACGAGATCTAAGTTGAAAAGGAGAAATAAAATAAGAATAAATATAACATTCTACTTGAGAAATCTATCCATATTGGAAATCTTCAATGTTTCTTTTACTTATTAATTAGTTTTTTGGTTTAACGTTTTATCTTTGCTTTAAAAGATAGATTAAATGCACTCTGTAATCTGTTTATGTCCTTAAAATTCCGACGAAAACGTTATCTTTATATTAGTGAACGGTTTAGTTTTGATTCTTATTCAAAATTTATATTGAAGATTTTGAGTCACCAAGTTAATCAGTTATCAATTTGACATTAAATCACTAATTTTATGAATATCTGTTATGGATTTACTTTGTTTTCTTTTTTTGTACGGCTGCGTCTGTTATTATATCTGTAATGTGTGAACTGTTATTCAGGATTTCTTTACGTGGGTATATGTAATTCTACAGTAGTTCTTAGTAATAATATTCGGATATCTGCCTACATGTTAAAGCTCTACAAGATACATTATTAGATATATAATTACCAATATCAGAGCAGATATATTTTGAATTCTGGAAAGAAAAGCTCGATTAAAAGCTGTTTCGTTTAGATATTAACTTCAAAGCAGTTTTTCATTTCCCAATTTCTTTCATCGTATACAGATACAGTAATTCATATACTTCGTAATAATTGACTAGAAAATCACCCGTCATGGTTTGACGGGTGCAAATTGCCTCTTCATTCGAGAGATTTCCCTTCAAATTTGACGTGTTTAAATAGATATATATGTGAGAGAAATGTTTAACATTGATTGAAAACAAATAAAATAAACATATGTTTTAAGACAGGAAATATTTTTTTATTTACATATTATTTAAATATTTCTTTCAAAACCCTCTTGGTAAACAACATTACGTGTGAAGTATTTTTCGTTGTTTGTTAATTTTCCTTGTACTTCAGATGTCTTTGTGTAAATTTTAACGTGATTGGGAATCCTAGACCTTGAAAGTGCAACATAGAGCTGTCCAAGTGAAAAGACAGGCTCATCGAGGTAAATTCCAACATGATCGAAAGTTCGCCCCTGCGATTTGTTGATATTCATCGTGCATGCTGGAATTAACGGGAACTGCCGGCGGTTGAGAACGAATGGTAGATTCACGTCACTCCCTGTAAAACTTTGAGACACCTGTGTGTTCAAGACTTCTTGAGACACACTGAATAATTTTGAGACGCATGTTTGTTTAAAAGCATTTCAGGCTCCCTGTAAAACTTTGAGACACCTGTGTGTTCAAGACTTCTTGAGACACGCTGAATAATTTTTCAAGGGTTATGAAATGAGCATCACCTAACTTTAATCAATGTTTTAATACTGATTCGAGGTATGACTATAGTAACTTTAATTACTTGTAAGACACAATTTAGGGCTCTCAGTATATCTCTAGTTTACAAACTAATCATTCTTTATGTTAGTTAGATCTCTATATTTGCCTTCCATGTGCCAAAATCGAAAATCCACGGCTGGGAATGAATGTAAAAATTCTTTCGTTCTAATCCACTAGATCAATTACTAACTGAGATTGAACATGTGAAAGCACGACATACTACCTCTGTTTGGCCTAACCTCCTTTATTCGCCCGCCAAAACATGATTGTAAGTGATTGGATTTTTAATGTAGAATATGCAGGCAGGTTATCGACTAAAATATATATTCTAAGGCAATATATACATATTTACATTCTTGGACTATATACATAGGTAGAATGAAAATAGAATAACAGAAAACAACAGTTTATAGATTCATCTGGCAGCAACCAACACACGCCGACACCTGAGCCCATCAGTCTTTATTTCCCTTGCCGTTTCCGTTCCTCCGAAAATCACGTGACCTGTCATTTCTTGACGAGTCCATCAATTTCGCCGCTGGGGGGTGATCACAGGATCCTCACAATGTTTCTCCAAGTATAAATTCACGGCTGTCCGTATTTCTGACATTCAAGGAGAACATAAATGATCCGAAGAGTCTTCCGAAAATCCCCCCAAGAACTCTCATCTTATCTTTCAGCATTCCTGGAGTAACTGCTCCGCTTCATCATCTTCGTCTTTGGGTAATTCAGGCAAAGTTTTCCCAGCGGATACTTCTTCCTGACGAGCAGTAAAGAGATCTTTGTCTTCCGTCTCATATTCCCAGGTCTTCGATCATCTTTTATTGTTCTCGGGTCGCCCCCATTTGGGACTTGCAAGGTGTCATTTCAAAGACTAGTTTGCACACATTCAACGTTCGTCTTAGGAGTGCTTTGTCTCACCATTTTTGTCACACAAGATCTACGGCAATGACCAGAGCAGATGGTTTGAAAAAATAAATGTCAATTTTTAATTGAATCGTTGCAGAAACCACGTGAGACCATTTTTTTTCAAATTTGCGTTTGTGCTGTTTTCACATTAAGGCGACCATGGACCTTCCAAATATAACTAAAATGAAAATGCAAATTGTTAGTTTTTAGTCGTTTAAGGCGACCTTAAATCACTTTTTAAAATTTTGAGCTTATCAATTTGAAAGTTTGCAGACATTAATAATAGCACTATATAATAGAATGCACAAAATTTCACTGCAATATATTTATTTATGTCTGAGTTATGGGTATGAATGTAATTTTAGATAACAATTAACAGCCTTGATGAAAAATGTTCCTGGCGATCTAAAATGACTCGAAATTACTCCAATATTTTTCATTAGTTACTCTAGCACATTTTTCAAACAAAAATTGGGATAAATTTTTATGTTTCGGAAAGTAATTTCCAAATGAACGCACATAATACATCGAAACTACTGATTTTTCAAAAAAAATATGCCCAATATTTGATACGGAAGAAAATATTTACATTTTAATAACAAAATAACTTTTATATGGATGCCAAAAATTATTCTCCGTATATGTTTTTATACGTATATAAAATTCCATGATATTTGAATAAAAATTGAAGTGCCTGGAACATCTATCATAAAGACCATTAATAGTTATTAGAAATTACGTTTGTACCTGTAACTCAGAAATTAATAAATATATTGCAATGAAATTTTGTGCGTTCTCTTATATAGTTATCTTATTAATGCTTGCGGAATTTCGAATTGATGAGTTGAAAATTTTAAAAAATGGTTTTGAATGTCCCTGATCACCTTAATAAAGGGTATTTGCAGAATGAGCGAAGAAATGACAAGTAAAGTCTCATATAAGTTTATAAAATCTACCAAATAAAAAAATTTAATCTTTCATTTCAAAAATTAATAAGTTTTTAATGCGTCCAGTATCTTGATATCATGGACTCATGGCGTTTCTGCAACGATTCATTTATTTAGCTGTTAATATTTTCTAAATATTTAGCTCAATAACTCATAAAAGATTAAGTCGTTGTAGAGATTAACAGAAGATAAAGTTCTTTTCTGACGACTGTTTAACCTTATAAACACCGAATTTTTTTGATTCATTAGTTTCAAGGCCTATAAAATTAGTTTAAAATATAGAGCAATTTTGTGTTGCGTCTTCCAGAAAGTGAGTTTCCCGCAGGCCGTAGAAAGACAGAAATATAATTAGCTGGAAACATATATTGAAACAGATGCAGCACTCCTTCACCTACTTCCCAACATAGGAACAACCGGAATTAAAGCACATTTATTTCATACCGTGAAACCTATTTATGTAGGGAAAAGTGGGCAAAATCGGGTAGCTAAAGTTCGAAGGCCTGTTGGGGCTAAAATATTGGACATAGAGCTTGCCAAATTTTATTAAAATATAAATTGTTTATCGGAGTACAATATATGTTTCCAGAAAAGTCACAGTTTCATTACTTCTTTCATCAATGATTTTGTTCTAAAAATGCCAAACTACCCGGTTTTACCCCAATAGTGGAGTAAAACCGGGTGCACATGTTAACGTCATGGGAAATTAGGAAAACACGATTTTCATTGAAAAAGTTTCAATAATTTTTATTTTATATGATAATTTAAGAATATTAGCTACAAAATCCACATATGATGCATTTGTCTTCTTACTTCGCGCAACTGCAGCTTTCGTGAGCTCAGCTAAGACAGTTTCTGCATTGAATTAGACCTTCTTCTTTATTTAAATTAGAAAATTTAACATTAAAACATGAACAACCAACGTCTGTGATGTGTTTTTATCGCCTTATTCGGTGGATCAATACAGACACTACCGGTCGCATATTTACAAACCCTACCCTGATAGAACTGAGGCAGGAAATCAGCCAATATCATTGGCTACGAGGGGCAGCGACGTCGCTTCCATCTCTCGCACTCGGCAATGATAACAAAACAAGAGTCATCCTAATTTTCTCTGTTTTCCTACAGTTGAGCACAGAAAACATTCTTCCGTGGGTTGTAATATTTTTAAGCCAAAGGGTTATTTTTAAGGTTGTAGTCCTAGCAACAGAAACCTAAACTAATTCCAAGTCCGCATTCAATGGCTTGTTTTGTTATAATTTCCATACGAGAGCAGAGAACGACGTCATCGGCTCTCGGCGAAGCGAGCCAATCATATTGTCCGATTTCCTGCCTCAGTTCTATCAGGGTAGGGTTTGTAAATATGCTTCCCGGTCTTACGTCACTTGGAGTACGCGGTTTAACCCCGAGTGCAGAAGTTATCGAAAACGATATAGAACCGCGCAATTATTGGATTAAATCTTGATTGTTTGAAAAGGTATAAATTCTTAATAAACGTATAATAAGCTGGATTCAATGTAGTTTTACGAACTGTAAGGATTTTTAAGTAAGGATAGTTTAAAATCAAAAGAACTTAGAGAGTTTACGTCTTAAGGTATCCGACTTCGTTCGGAGGCCTTTTTTTGAAATAAGGATATTTGAAGCAAATTTTTGTATTTTTATATGACATTTATGTTAAAACTTAATAAATCATAGAAAAAAGTTAAATGAATTAAATATATTTTTAAAAATTTGAAAAAATTTTTTTGCACTAAATTTGACCTTTTTCAAACACCCTCGCTCAAAAAGAAATGATCAGAATGATAAATCCTTTAGCATATATAATCCTTAAACTATTGGCTAGGTCCTGAAGCAAACGTTTTGCAATGTATCTAAAAACATGTAAATTATAAGAGTTTTAGTGTGAAATCATGATTTTTTAAAGAATGTTGGCCTTTTTTCAAACCTTAAAAGATACATAACTTTTTAATAGAGCATTATTTCACTTATATTTTGGTTCATTACCTAGACAATATAATAAATAATATGTATGCCAAATTTGAGACGGATATTTTAAGTCGAATTTTAGTTATCGTGTTTGAAAAATGAAGATTTTGCAAGAAATCACATTTCGAGAAAAATGAGTTTAAAGTTTATGTTTTTAATTTACAATGAGAAAAAAAAAAGAATTTTTCTTCAATACTCCCCAGTTTTGTAGGCTAGTCCTTAGTTTTTGCCATCTTAGCACATTTTTAAAAATTTTCTGATTGGAAATTGTTTTAGACTTTTTCTTGAGCCTTATGTATCATTATCGTTTTCTATCATTCAGCCGCCATCGATAGATTTGAATATTGTTTTTCAGTCAAATAACTTTATAATGCCTATTAGTTGATCTAGAGATACTTTTAGTGATTGATATTGATCATAAGTACAATTTATGTACTTTTCCTACGTTTATTATAAAAATTACATCATTAACGGAAAATCAAGATACTGCAATGTTTCAAAATTACCTAAATTTGCAACAATGTCATAGAAAACAAAGAAATTCACACTGAAAATCTTTCAAAATAATACCTAGTATATGTAAAATAGTATAAAACAAAAATAAACAATAAAATTTAAATATCTTAAATAAAAACAATGAAAAATGCTTCTTTATCGTATTATTTACCACTCCATTTTCAACTGTCAAGTTCTACTAAAATGTCTCTAATTTCACTTCTGATCATCATAGATGTAAAATAAAAACTGTTTTGAAAACTAAAAACAATAGGCTTTCAGATAAGACATTAAAAAAATTATGATTTTCGGTCAAAAATGGGTTTTCGAACGTATGCGGATACCTTAAAGCAAATAAACTTTCTCAGATGGATTGAATTCAACAGCTACAACACACCACTATGACTGTTCCTTTTTCTTGACTAGTAGAGTGTAATTTGTCTGTCTTCTAGATAGGAAAAATATTAGCGTCAGAATCGGGGGTACCAGGTTTTACCTCACACTATCCTATATTTTGTCGAAGAGGTCTGTTGCCGAAGAATGGAACCAGCATGTGATAAACTTCTGTCTGTACGTCGTCGTCATTGGGGAAATATTTCTTCGCCATGAACAATTTTAGTTGCTGAAATAGATTGTAGTTGCTGGGAGCAAGATCAGGACTATAGGCGGGATGGTCAATGACTTCCCATCAGAACCGCTGCATCGGTTGTTGTCTGCTCAGCGCCGCATGAGGACGAATGTAGTCGTGGACAGTGGCTAGTCCAGGATTTGGGTCTGGAAGGGGCTGAGGTCGTAAAAATTTTGTATCGTCGTGACCAATGTCAAACCTCATGGCTTATTTAAACCAAAACACTTTAACTTTACAGACTTTATTCACCTGGCATTAAGAATCACAAAGAAAATTACAATAATTACTTTCGATAATTTAATAAAAAATACAATGAAATAACTAGCTCTTCAACCGCGTCAATGCTACAAGTACAAGTGAAATGACTAGGGAAATACGGAAATTTTCCAGCCTGTTAAGCGAGAAAGAAATGTTGTCACGTTTTTATTATTTTTTAAAATCAAATTAGTATCAAACAGTTGTGGCGATTTTAAATAAAATTAAGAATTCTGGTTTAGCTCTGGTGGGCTGAAGCCCGATAGCCCCTCCCCCCGAATCGCCACTGGTCGTGGAGCAGTATCTCAGCAACTACCATCTGTTCAAGCATATTTAAATATCATGCTGTGCTCCAGGGCTGTAAAAAGTTTTTGAACTAAGCATAAACATTTATCTCCTAGAGGGAAATTAAAATTTTCTTTTTATATTTTTACACACATTTATTTAATGTAACATTGTTACATGTTTCTGAATATGTAATTCTATAATCGAGTTTTCCCTCAAGTTCAATATGCCGTTAACTTGAATGCATATTTCTTAGTTTTTTCTATGTTTGTCTGCGTCGTTTTGTAAACGCCACCAATTATGTTATGAAAACAACACCATGTTAGAAGATGAGATTCTTTTTCAATAATAAAAATAAGAGTATATATCAGGACCAGTACATTGAGCGAGTTTCATAAAGTTCATCATATTTCGGTAAAATAACGGACATCTTAGTAGCATGCCCTTTAAGTAGAAAAATGTAAAATTATTTTAGGCATAAATTGCTTTGCGCACGACCAGTTGAAAAAGATAAAGGAAAGGATCTGATGTCTTAAATGATTTTCTACTGGTGAAATTCATACAACTTACATCAATGAAATAATGAATTACAATACAATATTCCGTGCTTCAAATGATTTACCTGCAATCAATAAAAAAAATTCGTAGTTAATTCTTGAATACCTGTTAATGTATCAAAAAATAAATACAATTAGGAACAAAAAAGAAACACGTACTATTAAACAAAAAGTATCGTGAATTTCAGCTATTTCAACAAATGGATAGAAATTGTATTTTTTTTTCTTATAGAAGCAGCCCATTAAAAGGAATCCATTTGAAATATAATTTTATTTTGTGAATATGAAAAATACTGCGATATTTTTTAAATATTTTATGTAAAATCATGCTTCTTGTTATCCAAATACTTTTGTTTTCCTACATGAGTGAACAAATAGAGATGAAATAACAGAAAAAGGCTTATAAGAAAAATATTTGTGAATAAACATTTCAGAAAGGCTGATAAGAAAAGAAACATCAGACAGAAAATTGTACATAAATGTGCATTTGACAAATTCATAATTTTTTTTATCTTTCTTTTCAAATTCAGTCATATCAAATTTTATTCAAAATGTATTCTTTCCTTTTAAAACTCGATCATAACTGTCTCATACGTTTCATGGTGATTTTAAAAGCACTGATTTCTGAAGACAAAAAAGAAATATTAATAAATAATTAAAATAAAGCGCTTTTATTAGCGCACTATAAAATAGAAAATAATTTGATAAAAAATACAGATGTCAGAACCAAACTGTAAAAACATCCGGCGATGATAAAAATAATGTAAATTGGAATATTAATCTCATTTATAATATGTTCTTAATTTTTAAAGAAAAAAAAGATATTTACTATCTTATAATATTTATTGCGGCTTATTTTGCTTCTAATATTTTTTATAGAGTCTCACGCTTTCACGAATTGACACTGACCTAAATTTCGTCAGTAAAAAATTATTTTCTATTTTATTTCCTGCCTATAAAAGTGTGTTTTAAAATATCATCTTTTTATTTTTTTCCTTGTTGTCTATAACAAATTTCTTAGATAAAAAGTATTTCATAGACTTCTTTATAACATTAAGGAATCTTTAAATATTTTTTCCAATTCACTGCCTAATATCACACATTCATGTGTAATTAAAATGCAATAAAATTAATCAATTATCAATTATTAGAGAGTTCTGAAAACATTGAAATTTTGTAATTTCATTGAAAACGCGAAACTGCACAAAATTTCGGATTTTTTTGTACATCAAAAAGTGAGTGAAAAATTGATTTCAGTCCCTTCTTTTCAAACAGGAAATAATTATAGTTCAATGAAAGCGTGTGGTAACGGGGCACATATCAAGAAAATATCTGACAAAAAATAATAATACTAAAGCCTAATTTGAATAATCAAGAAAAGTTTTAATGTCTTTTTCTCTTTTGTCTTAAATTTTGATAACAAAAGCATTGTCGTTCGTTTCACTGTGATATTTAAAGCACAGATTTCTAAAGATTGAAAATAAAATTACCATTATGCTAGTCGTCAAATTTATAAACTATATTTAACGATTATATAAACTATATTAACGAATTTATTTACGAAGCATTTTCTGTTTAGTGTTCAGAAAAAGGAAGAAATATCTGTTTTTTTCATAAATGCATTGGGAGGAACTGAAGCTTTAGTCCGCGAGTAACCGAGACCCCACGCCACGTAGAATGTGAAAAATATAAACTTCCTTTTAGTTCAAACTAGCAGTACCCGCACGGCGTTGCCCGTGGAATCGGGACTTCAACAAATTAAAAAAAAACCGAACACAATGACACGAAAAAGTTTTGAGAACAAAATCAAAACAGAACATAGAACATTATTGATTTTCCCGCTTATTTTGCTTCGCGATTATGACATTTGAGCTGTAGGAAAACAGTACAGAGTACGTTAATTCAAAACTATATTAAAAAAATGCAACGTAAAAATCATTAATAAACAGCAAGATGCAACTTAAACAACATGTTTTTTTAATAAACTTTAGAAACAAAGCAAAAGTATAAAAAATATAAATCAGAACGCGGG
>BGPR01003007.1:86737-102521 GCA_013235015.1 Araneus ventricosus
ACATTAAAATCAGCTAAATTGGACTTTCGATAGTTTACCTCTGAAGTGCAGATTTGTGATGCACATCACAGTTACTTCATAAAGAAAATGAAATATCTCTTATTTATTTTTTTTCGCTGATTATTATTCTTTAAGACTCCTATAAGAAAATGCATGCATTTTACATAACTATTTAAGAAAAAATTCTCAATAAGAATTTAAATGTTCGTACGAAGTTTACGTATAGTTTTCAATGTCGAGCTGTCCATTTTTTGCTAAATATATACAATATCTTGAAAAATCAATTCTCTGCTCTTAAAATTAATACTTTTTCAAAAAAGTTCAAAAGGCAAATTCCTAAGTTTAGCGTCAATCGATAATCGGAAAAAAGCTCTTTCTGCGCACAAATTAATTCCTTATTTCTTTTTAAGTCTTCGTTCCACGTGTTGTCTTCTAGGAAATAATACACAACATTTTCATCCTTTTGCTTTAAGAGGACAAACTGGGGAGAAATTAACACGATCTGATGAATAATTTCATCAGTTTCAAGGCGCAGATCATCTTGGATAATTTAAGAAACAAAAACATAGTAATTCTTTTAAGGCAAAAAAGACAGACAATTTCGTTTTTCTAGCTCCCCTTTTACGATTCAATTTCTTTCCAATCCTTGAATAATTTCCCCGTTCCCAAAAGAAAGATTAATTCAACGAAATAACGTTTCATCGGCGTCTGCAAACCTCAGTGAAAAGACCAAAAGAAATGTAATTCAAAATCGTTGTGAGAATCGCTTACTTTGATTCTCAAGGGATCCCTCAAAGGTTGAGAATTTGTAATTAAACGTTTATATTAATAACTTGTCGTCTAAGTTTTCTCAGACTCTTGAGACTTATCATTCCGATGAATAATAATTGATTCATATCGTGAATGAATAATTATGAGCTAAAAATAGTTTATCTCGTTTAATCTGGTCTAGGGATGGCGATTATTCCCCCGGTTTAATCTGGCGGTTATAACCGCCCAAAATAACAGGTTTTAAGGGTTTTTTTTAAATAAAAAAACCAAGCTGTTTGTATAATACTAAATAAAAATATTAATAAAAGGAATTATAAATGTGGAAGAGTAAAAAAATAATAGCAGACAACGACAAGAAGTAAGAATCTGGTGGATGACTTCATCAGAGGCTATACATCCATGCAGATTCAAAAATGGAATATGTTTTTTGTAGAGGAAAAAGACTTTAAGGTCTGATGTTTAATATCCTCTTTCGGCCTGAACCTAATCCGGGAAGTATTGGAAAGGAAAACATTTATCCACAAAGAAGAAATTAAAGACAGTCCTTTAAATAAGGTATGAAAAGAAGGGCTTAAAATCTTACCTCTAATAACATTTGAGGAACAAAGGATGACCAAACGTGTACAGTGTAAACAAGGCGAATAGATGCGTGCACCTATCTCCATCTAGTGAGGGAAACACTAACTAAAGAATTGAAAAATTTTATTGCATATTTTTATAAGGATTTTTTAGGGTTTTTTGTTTTATTTTTGATTTTTTATAAAATTTTTTTGACTTTTTAATGTATTTTTATAATTTTTTTATTTTCAAATTTTTAAATATTTTATTATTTTTTATACATATTTTCATTTTTTTATTTTCATTATTTTGTTCAGATAAAATTGCACGTGAGCCGTTAAAAATGTAAGAGGGAAGTTGATATTCATACTTTTTTGTCTTTGCAGATATTCAATACTGTTTGTATAATACTGTTTTTACAGGAAATCAATCCATTGGTCAATATTTATCTCTTCATAAAGACTCAGCCCCCCAGTAATCCCCCAATCAACAGACGCATCGAGGAAGCGGTAGTCGTTGATTGGCCTAAGATGGTGAAATTCAAAGCTTCATAACTTGGTACATTTTAGCATAATCGAACCTAAAATCTAGCCTATTTTTCGATCCGGGTTTTTTTTTGCCCTGTCATCGGATTTAAAAAAATAACTGGTTATAACCGGAACAAGAAAACAACCGAAAAACCGGTTAACCGAACCAAAAAAACCGATAGGTTTTTTCCCATCCCTAATCTGGCCCAGTGCTCAAAGAATAATTCCGCAAGATAATTATTGTGACAACTGTTGATATTTTGAAACCATTGCAGGATAAGTTAGTGATGGTTTGTCAATAGGTTCATTGAAATGTTAAATAGCTGCTGGATTTTCAATGTTAATTTTTTCTGTTCAAAATTAATTGTTAGTGGTTTAATTTCAGAAACAAAAGTAACTAATAAGATTTGAGTAATTTAAACATTAGAAGTTTTAAACGTATTAAATATAGCATTCTGATATTTCCTTTTATCTGCAAACTGTATTTAATTTTTTTTTAATCTAAAACATGCAGGGTAATATTAATCGGTTTGTCCACTGAAATGATCACATATTCAAAAATCATAATCTAAGGACATTTCATTTCATTTTTTCTCGCGGCATTCACATTTTAAAATAAATTATTTTTTAATTTAACATACATCCCTATTAGCACAAGATGCTGTACAATATTGCTACGATATCCTCACGATATCGTGCGGTATTAGAATACCGAATAACATCGTGAGGATATCGTACAATATCTTGTGGTAATAGGGATCGTTTAATACAATCACAATATACACTTAATGTGCGGTATTCAGAATACCGAATAACATCGTGAGGATATCGTACAATATCTTGTGCTAGTAGGGATCGTTTAATACAATCACAATATATACTTAATGTGCGGTATTCAGAATACCGAATAACATCGTGAGGATATCGTACAATATCTTGTGCTAATAGGGATCGTTTAATACAATCACAATATACACTTAATGTGCGGTATTCAGAATACCGAATAACATCGTGAGGATATCGTACAATATCTTGTTCTAGTAGGGATCGTTTAATACAATCACAATATACACTTAATGTGCGGTATTCAGAATACCGAATAACATCGTGAGAATATCGTACAATATCTTGTGGTAATAGGGATCGTTTAATACAATCACAATATACACTTAATGTGAGGTATTCAGAATACCGAATAACATCGTGATGATATCGTACAATATCTTGTGCTAATAGGGATCGTTTAATATAATCACAATATACACTTAAACATGAAAGTTGAGTTCACTCTGCTTATTTTGAGGGAATGAAATTAAAATTAATTCAGACAAACACTGGTGTGCACATATAAAGTGAGAGAGACCACCACTCACCTCATAAATATCTGTACTAATAAAAAGAAGGAATGTGCATGTGTCTGTGTCTGTTGGCGCAATGCAGGACAAATCGTTAGACCTGGAAGTGCCAACTTTGGCCCATATAAACTTTGGACGGAGGAAATGTGATCCTCTGAGTGACTTTTCAAAAAACTTAATAAACATTTTAAGGGGACATACGACTCTTAAACCTCGAAAAAATGATGGAAAACAGTCAAATTCGATACATTATATCTCTGAAACAATGCAATTCACAAACTCACTTTTTTTTCTAGAAAAATATCTATTCCTTCTCTTATAGTAGGCGCATTCTCAAACCTCATATTGGTATATATTTATTTGAGAGTGTAATAAATAATGGCATAATTTGTAGAGAAAAAATGAGATAGTCACTTTGCGCGCATGATTACGGATAAAATATTTATCTAAACACAATATTTTGGGTATCAAATTAATCCAAACAGTCTGTTTAAGAAGCTGAACCACAATTTATTAACATTTAAATTTTGTTTCTATTTTATATACCAATTTAAAATAAAAATGTTAAAATAGTTAAAATTTCAACTTTTCTAACCAATCCAAAAATTTTCTTTGGAGAAATATGTACAAAAATGAGGTTCAATTTGGAGAACATAGCAAAATACATATTCGAAAACATTTTAATTAAAAATATTCAATATTTCTTGAGATATCGTGCGCGCAATATAAAAAAACACATTTTGAGATATAGCGCTTTAAAGATATGGCCACATTCAATGTTTACGTTGAAGAGCTGATACATTTTCTTTCGTAACTTTCATAATTATGGGAATTTTTTAAAGGGGATTGTTTTAAATTGTTCAGAAAGGACAGGGAAACAATATATTTTTTTTTTCAGAAAATCGAAAATGTTCGAGGTTTAACGGTCCTATGTCCCCTTAATTATTTAAAACTTTAAAAAATGTAGGTACATTGCTGCAATAACTTTCGAAAATATAATTAGACGAGAACGAACTTTATACCGTTTTAAAATTCAAAAAATCATCTTTCCAATGATGCGAACTTAATTGTTGTATAACGTTTCTCTAATTTTGGAAAATTTTTGAGAATACTTATGTATGATTTACAGTCGTACTTTTCTTTCTGTTCATAGAGTGAAATATGTTTCATTGTCTCATCAAACCTTTAAATCAGATTTTTTCCTTTGAATAAAAAATGATGTAAGAATTTTCTTCAGTTTTTGAATGCCGGCTGAAAAACAGATTATCTTAAGCTGACGCGATTTTTATTACTATATTTGCTATTTTTTTCTCTATATTCAATTATTTCTGAAAAAATTCTTAATTATAATTTGTAACATTTACTTCTCTGTTTGTTATGCAATTCATTTTCAATACTTCGATATTTTTAAAATCATGTATGAAATTAAGATGTGAATCTGTTGATCATCCACCTTTTATTCTTTTATTTAACAGAAAACCGTTTTAAAATCTATTATTCCTTTGCTTTTAAAGGATGCACTTTTTAAATACGATTTTAAACTCAACTTTACACCTACTGCATGATAATTTCAACATAAACATTCAAATGATGAGCGGTAACTAATTAATTATATTAAATTACCCATTTGTCACCGAAGGCAGCTAGTTTGTTTGTGTGTCAGGTCTTTGAATCATGTACATTATTCTTAATTTTTACGTTGTCGTATAAGAATGAAACAAAGAAAATGTATTGTGATCTTCAAAAGATTCGACTTCTATACTTTTACGAATTTCCATGCTTCAGGTCTACGGTCGTTCATTGCTTTATGCAATAGTGCGGACTCACAAACCTCCTCGTGTGCTAGCATCTGATGATTTAGCAAGAAAATGAATGGGGTCGTATTGGATTGATAAAAGCTATTGCTTAATTGTTTTCAAGAATCTAATAGTGAATTTATATATGAAAAATTATTACAAATGATGGTGTTAAACTGACATATCCAATGAAGATGCATGCTTGTAGATCAAATAACAGTTTATTTAAATTTCAGACAAGCTTAGATCAAATTAGGTAAAGCTATTATTTAATGGTGGAGTAATTATAAATTCGTTCATGGCTATGACGGAAAATCCCACGTCTAACTGGGCGTCTTGCTAGAGAAAAATTACCTTATGAAAGAGAAAGTAGCAATATCGCAGAGAGCTTAAATAGTATTTGAGAAACGGGGAAATTCCCGAATGCTACAACTCGTCGAATATATATACTTCTTCCAGTTAAAGAGGCAGTTACTTTTATACTAGAGATTAAGTGGAAATAATTTTAATATTTAAAAGTTAAGAAGCGTTTTTAAAACTATGAAACTTTTAAATCATTACATATATATGGAAACTTCTTTAATCCTGGTGTAATTCTACTGCTTAATGATTGTGTTAATGAAAAGATGGTATTTCTTCCTTAAATATGGGCTGTAAAATTTTATTTTGATCATGTGAGGAACTGAGTTTTGCATTTTTTATTTTTATTTGTTTTATCTTTATTTCCCCTTATTTCCCACTGTATAACACATAATACTAATGGGAGAGCAAAATAAGATATTTTAAACTGAACACCATAAATCTGAATGGTCCGACCCAGCTACAAGAGGAGTTATGCTACATTACTATGAAGAGAAGGAAAATATACACTACAGCAGAAAAGAGACTGTTTATTTACGTACAAAATAACAATAAAAAACCAACAGTGAACAAAAACAGCGCCATCTGGTGTGGAAGACAGAAATCGCTACAATGTTTAGCTAAACCTGCAACAACTGGAAAAACCTCACTAAAAGTTTCTTTAAATCCTTCGAAGTATTAATTCAAATTCTCTCCTTCATCTTTATTGCAATAAAAAGATAATTAATTTCATCGTAATTGCCCCTGGAGTGGATATCCAGATTTACATAGATGGGAGCAGAAATGAAGAAAATCAATCCGGGAGTGGTATATATATTAAGACTCCCAGAGAAGTCAGAAAAATTAAATTGAGAAACCCGGATAATTGCTCGGTGTTTAGAAGTGAACTGTTGGCTATTGAGGCCGGACTCGAGGCCATTTTGAATTAAAACAATTACGGGGCGGTATGGATGTTATCAGACAGTCGAAGTTCAATACAACACTTGAAAGACTGGAACAACATGGGCGATCGTACTGGCATCTCTATATTGAAATTACTTAGACATATAGGCGTGGGTCATGAGGTGCACCTCCAATGGATACCCTCCCACGTGGATATTTTTGAAAACGAGGTTGCTGACGATTTGGCGAAGAAGAGCACAGCTGAACCTTTCTGTTCATCCCCCTCCTTAACATTTGACGAGATTTATTCCATCAGAAAAAACAAAGATTTAAAGACGTGGAGGGTCCCTCCATCCCATGATTGGCATAAGCGGAGCAGTCCTGGTGGCTCCATTGGCCTTGCCTGTGATAGAGCCGACCAGATGGCGCTGTCTAGATTTGTTAGCGGTCACCTGAGAAGTTGCTCCTTTAGCCACGGTAACAAAGTTTTTCCGGTCTGCGCAAAGTGTGGAGTAGCGAGTGCGTCCCCAGAGCACGTCCTCTCTTGTCTTCGCCTATCTAGGGAGACTTTCGAGACGGATCCTTTGCTTTCTCTCGATTTCTTGAGGGTGAGTGGGCTCATGGATGGTGTCTATCTGCCGCTAGACAGAGAGGGATTAGTAACAACAACATCGTAATTGCTTTGACGTATCCAAGATAATGTTTCTTAATTTACAATACTCTTTTTTCATTTTTCTGCAAGTAAATGCTTCTCATACAGAACTCTACGTCAGAGGTTCCCAACTGGTGGTACGCGTAACCCTGGGCGTACGCAAAGGACTAGTTGGGGTACACGAAATCAGAGTTGGTAATGGCGGAAACAAGAAAACATAATGAATTTAAAAAGTCACAGAATTTTTTCCCTCAAGTAATACTTGCTACTTATTAACTATACCACTTAAGAAGTAGATTACTACAGGGCCATCCTTATAAGTAAATGCGGAATTATTACAATACTGGTTTCATTTGTTTTGGCTTTGAACTAATACTATTGTGAAAATACGATGAAATGTAGAATAAAAATAAGTCAAGCAAATATTATTAATTTGAGTAATTTGACTTTTAGCATAAGCCCTGAACATTATTGATACAAATCCTTTTTCTGCATAGAAGGATGGTTGGTGGGGGGTAGGATATGACATTAAGGGTACGCGAAATTATAAAGATTAATGAAGGGGTACTCGAGGGAATAAAGGTTGGGAACCCCTGTTCTACGTCAATCTCTGAGAAACTGAGAAATTTAATAAATTTGTAACAGTTTTGACCTTGTAAATTATGGTTTTAAAATAAATGTGTTCATTTTTAAAAAATGTACAGAAATTCTCTTCTTTTATTTAACTTCATTCGTTTCATTTCTGAATTTCTAATCGATTTTTCACTCTCTTGCTAATGAGCTAGATTTTGGCAATTTCTACAGGTGTGTTTTCTGGATATCAATGAAATAAATATTATATTTTCATAGTTTAACCCTATAATGACGGCTTGGGCGGTCTTGGGCGCTCAGGTAATTTGCAATTACCGACTAAGAAAATCCGTTTTGGGTGTTTGGCTATATTTGAGGATAAGCAGGAATAAAAGAACGAACGCTGTGATTCGTACCAACGGTGGAAAAATTTCACAAGTGAGTAGAGGGCCCATCTATATTTATAGAAGGCTAAATTCGTTGCTAAAAACGCAAGCAAAACCTTAGACCGTCGGTAAAGTGTTAATTATTAGCTAATTCGTTAACTTACTTAAAATTTGTATCCAAGTCAGGGGCGCAAATTGCATCTCAATTTCACAAAAGAATAATTTTAAGCTTTTTTGAAATTTATAGCAGCAAGTTTTAAATTAAAAACTAAATGTAGAAAATAATTAAATTATGAAAATCTGTGGTGTTTCGTACACTAAAAATGTGTGTTTTGTTAAACTGTTTTCATAAAATTTATTATAAGAAACCTTCCTGATTTTTTTGTAACAGATTTTGATTATTAAAAGATGAGTTTTTATTCGTTTCTTATTTATTTTTTACAATTATGCGTATTCTGCGGTTATAAATACTGACTCGTTGGTTTTTAAAACTTCCTTGAGTAAGGAATTTGGAATATTTCTCTTCGAAATAGACAAAATCATTCACTCCCACTCATTGTTTATTTACAAAAACCATTTTTTAATTTAAAAAAAACTTAGAAACACCCGATAAAAATTTGATGTCTGAATTATTTCAGTATTTCATATACATAAAACTGTTTTAGACCAAACCGAGTGTTCATTTAAAAGAAAAATGCCAACAGCATGTGAAACAATAAAACTCAGTGATTTTTCAGAAAACAATATGCTTCTGAGTATACAAAAACTTCGTGAAATACGAACAATTTAACTAGGGATGGGAAACAACTATCAGTTTTATCCGAAAACTGGTTTTTATTGGTTCGGTTAACCGCTTTTTTCTGTTATATTTTTCTTCCGGTTATTACCGGTTTTTTTAAAAATCCAATAACCGGGACAAAAAAAATCAGAAAATGGGAGTGATTAGACTAAAATTTACCAAGTTATGAAGTTTTGAATTTCATCATCTTAGGCTAATCAACGACACCCGTTTCCTCGAGGCGTCAGTTGACTGGTGGATAACTGAAAGAGTCTTTCTAAAACAGATAAATATTGATTTTGATGAAATTATCAAAAAACATTTTATGACTTAATTTTGTAGCCGGTTTAATCAGCTTTCTAAAACTCTCTCACTTTTTACTCTACGTGAATTACAAATGGAGTTACAGCTGTTTTATTACCGAACTGTAAGGATTATTTTAAGATGCATGACAGCTTTAAAGGCGTTTTCTGAGAAATGATATTTTTGAGGAAAACTGTCGACCGTAACAATGATTTCTCGAAACGTTATTCAAGTATTGATATGAAATTTTCTGAGATTGTTTTATGCAATATGCTTGATGTTTCCCTCTAAAAACTAAGGTCAATTTTAAAATCAAGTATTATTTTAAGTGTTTAAATATAAAAGAAAAGCATTTTTTGAGGAAAATTACCATTTTAGTAACTATGTTCAGCTATATCTTAAAACAATTTTGAAGTACAAGAAAGATTTTTGAGCATAACACAGATAACTTTCATAAAAATGTACTCCTACAAGTATTTACGTAAATTTTGAACAAGATTTTGTCCATGGCTGTTAGCGCAAGGCAAATAGTTTAGTCATTTTTCTTCAAATTTCTCAGTTTTTTTAAAAAATATTATTTTGAAAGCTTAATTTTACAATATTTTCATAGTTTTAAAACATATGCAGTTGAAAAATAACATTAAAAATATATATAAGTTCTTTTTCAAAAAAAATGTCTCCGAACACAGTAGGATACCTTAATAAAAAAATTGTCTACAAACAGCCTTTGTTTTTTTATGAAAAAACCCCCCGAAAACCTGTTATTTCAAAAATCGGTTATTATGAGGGGTTATAACCGCCATTTTAAACCGGAGGTGAAAAAATCTGAATAACCGAAAAAATTTTTGCAATTACCGACATCCCTAATTTTAACTATCGAAAAACCACAAAAGAAATCAGTTTTAGTAACATGAAATATATGTGAGAAGTCGAAAATTTCAAAGGAAAGGAGCACAGACAAATTAAGATGAAACTTTCAAACTGTTAAGTCCTAACGCACGCAACCAGCCATGAACTCCGATAATTAATCGCAAAATATAACCGGCTGAATACAGAATTCGAGCGTCGGATTCCTTTAGCCGAGAGCGAAAGATAAAACGAGTGGAATGCAACGCTAAAGTTTAGGGCGATTCTGCTTCCGTCTGTTGAGTTCCAGGAACGTAATGCAATTGCTGTTCTGGTAAATGCCGGCATTCATCAGATTTCTGCAGCAGTGAATGAGACTAATTAGATGTGGAGGGAGGGATTTGGCTGCGATGGACATGGTTGGTGAAATACGGAGTACGAGGAAAACTGACTCTCAGTACAAAATCTTTCCGTTTTCTATACGAAAGATTCTGGCGAAAAAGTTATTTAAGTTGCCCATAGATATTTTAGAAAACAAATTATGAATCAAATTTGAAGAATTACATTAAAGCATTGTGTATACTTTATTCATGTTTTTTTCGATTCCTACTATTAGTTCACACCCTCCCTATATATATCTTGTTCAAATTTTCAATCGTTAATAAAATACTTTTTATTCATCCACTCAAGTTCAACTACATTTTTTTAAACTTGTATTGGATGACATTTGATGTTAATACAGTTTTTTCAAATATTAATTCATTAATTAAATTGAATTAATTAATTTTATTTATTAGAGCCTCTTAACTTTGCCGCCAAATCGCCAAATCTGTCGCCAAGGTCGCCAAGTTTGTCGTCAAGATTAGGATCTCAGGGAAACGACTTTAAAGCTTTGAAACAGTATGGAATATGTCATTGCACAGTGCATGGCAACATGCAGTTGGATGTGAATTGACAGGCAGAGTTGTGTTTTGCCATGTGTCTCTGACATTGGATGAATTGATTTCGCGTGTTGATTAGGAGTTTTATTTAGCAAATTGCTGTTTAAATAACATAAAGACAGACAGATACATAAAGCAAGGAAACGGCATCTGAATCGTAAAAATTTTAAAATAACCAGTCTCGCAGGAATGAATGTTGTACTTGTGATTACTATTTTTTGTGGAAAATTATCATTTTTATTTTCTTGTATATAAAATTGAATTTATACTGTAATCGTCAAAAAATTTGTTCTTGTAAGTAGGAATTAACTTAAATTTTTTTTCTATTCTACTTGTTTAAAATGTGCAATTGAATTGGAGTAATTATTTAAAAACGAACTTAAGATTGCCCCAAAATATGAATG
The DNA here is from genome assembly GCA_013235015.1 of Araneus ventricosus. Taxonomy (NCBI): domain Eukaryota; kingdom Metazoa; phylum Arthropoda; class Arachnida; order Araneae; family Araneidae; genus Araneus; species Araneus ventricosus. Next base: position 97,867 of record BGPR01003007.1, read on the forward strand.
TTATATTGAACTATTGCGTAAAAAAATTGAAAAGTATATTAAAGTTTTGTACCTCAAATTAAAAGTTTCAAATAGTGTGCGTCTGTATTCTTAAGTTTGTATTGTTCGAAAGAGGGGCGTGATTTACTGTGGAACGTTCGCTCCAAAATTCATGCTGAGAGCAATTAGTTTTGTTAGTTGAAGGCGAGAACTGTAGTTTTTCGAGAAATTTCACTAATGTTATGCATCCATTCCTTAATAAACATGTTTTTTAATGAATGGGTGCAAAACGGGTTAAAAACACATCTACATTGATTAATTTTAATTATTTTATCGCTAGTTTGCACACTTGATATTTACCGCCTCTTATACAAGACGCTTTGTTTGGTATTTCTCACAACAAAACCCTGCGAATTATAGTTTATATTCTGGAATCGGTAGCAATTCACACTTATAAATGTTTTTATTTCATTTTAAAACCTAACGAATAAAATTTGAGGTATATTTTGTTATTTTATTAAATTTTCGCAAATTTATTTTCTAAAGCACATTTAAACTACGCTTTTCCATAGTGCATTGGAGAAGTTACATTCTTCTCAATCAAAGAACAAAGGTTAATTTCACTCAATCAACACATTAGATTTAAGTCTTATTATAGAAAACTGCTTTAACATCTGCTCGAGCGATTAATCAATTGAAAGCAATTTTCTATTCATTGAAGGTACATCTGTAGTTATATATTAAGAGATTTCTGTTATCCGTCTTTTCGGTTATCTGTCATAGCCCTGGTACGGAATGTGACGGTTTATCGAAGTTTCACCGTACTCTCTCTTTCCAAATTTCAGGTACGAGAAAGTACAGATAAATAGATTGATTACCACATTTTTATGTTAAAACTTTGTTGTAAAGGCAGCAGCCCGTAACATTAAAGACAAGTAGTGAGGAATTTTAATTCTTTAAATATTTAAAGAAAATGCGCCTAAAACAAATTAAAATCACTTACTTTACGGTTCAATTTTTTATAAGAAACTTTTCGAAAATATTTAATTCTTTAAGGTATCCGACTGTGTTCAGAGACATGTTTTTTGAAAAATAACTTATATATATATTTTAATGTTATTTTTCAACTGCATATGTTTTAAAACTATGAAAATATTGTAAAATTAGGCTTTCAAAAGAATATTTCTTTAAAAAAAACTGAGAAAATTGAAGAAAAATGACTAAACAGCTATAGACAAAATAATATTCAAAATATACATAAATCCTTGTAGAAGTACATTTTTAGGACAGTTATCTGTGTTATGCTCTAAAATCTTTCTTGTACTTCAAAATAGTTTTGAGATGTAGCTGAACATAGTTACTAAACTGGTAATTTTTCCTAAAAAATGCTTTTCGTTTATATTTAAGCACTTTGAAAATAATACTTGATTTTAAAATTGACATTGGTGTTTAGAAGTAAACGTCAAGCATATTACAGAAAACAATCTCAGAAAATTTCATATCAATACTTGAATAACGTTTTGAAAAACTATTGTTACGGTCGACAGTTTTTCTCAAGAATATCATTTCTCAGAAAACACATTTAAAGTTTTCATGCAACATAAAATAATGCTTACAGTTCGGTAATAAAACAGCTGTAACTCCATTTGTGATTCAGGCAGAGTAAAAAGTGAGACAGTTTTAGAAAGCTGATTAAACAGGCTACAAAATTAAGTCATAAAAAATGCTTTTGATAATTTTATCAGAAACGACGATTTTAAACCTGTCGGATACCATAAAACAATTTCTGAATTAATTAGAATAAGTTTAATGCACAAATTAAGTGCCCATCAAAATTTATTTTAGCATTAAAGGTTAACTAGTATGTCTTTATCACTTTTTTTTCTGGGATATATTTCTTGGATTTCTTTTTTACTTTCTATAGTTGCTGGGGAATTTCATGAAACTTGGCAGCAAAATAAGTGACCGAAATTAAATTGGCTATGAATACATTGATCATATCAAAATTAAATCTTTTTTCACTATGCTTTAATGTGAATCAAATAATTCAAATTTTGATGACATGAATTAGTAGCTCGTCATTTACTTACATATAAGTCAAAAACTTTCAAGAAGAATATTCCAACTTCTTTTTCTATCCTTTCCGTAGCATAAAGACGTTTTCACACTTTAGAACCGACTAAGATGCGGAAAATAATAATAAAATAAAACAAGAATATTTCAAAGAAGTTCCTTTTTTTTCTGAAAAGTATGGAAAGAGCGAAAAAGAAATTGACAAAGTCTTTTTTGAAAAAAATCCTTGCTTTTTTGAAATGAACATCAATATTCCATGACATGGTTCATTTTTATCTGTTTTATTTCAAAATTATTTGCTACTCTTATACTTGCACTAGTTTCTACTAAACAATTCCTTCCTTTATCCAACCTGGAATACATCTACAGAACAATAGAGGAGAGATCTTTTTTCGGAACAATCGGTAATTTCTTCCCTTCTTTAGATTGCACACATATCTCTTGAAAAGAAAAACAATAAATTTAAGAATTTTTTTAAAGGAGCGAAATGGTTTCTTTTATGTTTGTAATAATCAAGACAGAATACGTTGGGTAACGGACGAGTAGATAAAATCTCAAAGATTTAATTTTGCAGCTTTTGACGTAGATTTACGTCTCTCCACAGTGGTCTAATAATGTGTCGGGAAAGGAAAAATTATGACGGTTTTCGTGGTATTTTTAAACGCTCATAGCTCCTTAACAAAATAACATAGAGAGTTGGATTTAATTTCATTTAACAGACAAATGTAGACATTGAAGATTGCAAAAAGAATTTTAGAATTTGAAATTACGGTTTAGTCACAGTCGAGCGTCAAAGTTGGTAAAAATCACTACACTAAAATTTTGATGACGTCACAGCCACCAATGCTCGCGCACGCAGACTATCCAAGTACATTTGGCAATTCATTCATCGATCTTACGTTTACGCGAAATATTACTCAAGAATTGTTGAATTACGTCGAATTTCATGGTAAAGTTAAACTCTTATAGATCCGAAACCAAATAATATAGATAGTTGGTTTTAGTTTCATTTAACAGAGAAATTTAGACATTGAAGATTGCAAAAATAATTTTAGAATTTTTACTTATGGTTTAGTCACAGTCGAGTTATAAGTCGTTCGTGAGCGGTATATTAACTGGATTTTAACAGATTAATAATTAATTCATTTCAGATTAATTAATTCATTCAGATTAATTCAAATGACAGAAGAAGGTCATGGAGCATAGTGAATAGGTCAAAGTCTCAAAGAGCTACTTTAGTCACAGAAAGTCACAGTTGAGTAATCGATTAATTAACTGTCCTTAATTAATTATTATTAACAATTGTTGGTTTCATTGAGCTGTCCTTTCCATCCATTTAATTAAGTTGAGTTGGTTTTAATTTCACTTAACACAGAAAGGTCATAGGTCAAAGTCACATAGAGCTACTTTAGTCACAGAAAGACACTGTTGATCAATGTAAGTAAGTCTACGCCCCTCAATCCCAGCGGCCGTTTCGCAGAGACAGTCTCCCGTCGAATTTTTTTTCCGATTTTCAGCAACCGTTGTCACTTGTTGCTGGAGAGTGGCATCGAGTACTTGGATAAGAGAAATTGCTCGGTTTCCCTAGTGCAGTGGTGGCGAACCTATGAGCCGCGGGTCAGATACTGACCCACAATGGCTTTTAAAACGACCCACACGTTGATTCTTTTAAAATTATTTTTACATCATAAAAGAGAGAACAAAAGTCGAAAATATTAAAAAATTAAAGCATAAATATCTAATATTGTAGAACAAAAAGAAAGCGGAACCATTCTTAGAGGATTTTAAAATTTTTAAAATTGAGAATAAAGGAAAAGGAACAAATCTCAAATTTATCTGCCAAAAAATTTCGGTGTCATTGGTCACCTTTTTCCACCCCACCCCTCCCTTTTCCAAGTGACACCACTGACTTAGTGACTCACGGGTTGGTAATAAAAAAATAATGAGAAAATTTGACACATATCTAGGAAAAGCTTCGCCATCAAGGATACAGAAATGATAGTAAATTGGAGGACTGCCCTATCACCGATGAAGGGATGTACCTTTTTGTGAGGGGGCTGCGTATGGGCTGTCTCTAAAAGGGCCTATGTTGCGCAATATGAAAATAATATAGACACAGTATCTATATTATTTTCAAGACGGTCCTGCCATTCAAATTGTAACGGATATCCTATTGATAGGGCAAGACATTTCTTTATGATAATTAGCTCTCCCCGGGGGTTGGCAACACAGATTCGGGGATGAGAAGAGAAATTGCTCGTATTCTCTAGGGATACAGTAATGGAAGTGAGATAACAAGACTACCCCATCACCGCGAGGAAGGGATGTACATTTTTGTGAGGGGTCTGCGCATGGGCTCTCTGTAAAAGGGCCTATGTTGCGCAGATCAGAGTATCTATATTATTATCTGAGACGATCCTGCCATTCAAGTTATAACGGATATCCTATTGATAGGAAAGGTATTTCTTTATGATAAATAGCTCCCTCTGGGTCTGAAACCAGGAGTACGTGGATGAGAAGAGAAATTGCTCGGATTCTCTCGAGATACAGGAATGATAGTGAGATTAGAAGACTGCCACAACACCGCGATGAAGGGATGTACC
>BGPR01003007.1:104833-115033 GCA_013235015.1 Araneus ventricosus
TATATATATATATATCAAATACGTAATTCACGTTAAACCTTTAAATGTTAATTTTACAATAAAAAATTATCGGTTATTTTATTAATATGTCTAAATAGTTCCATTCCCTGAAAAATTTCTGTTTTTACTTCTTCTGTTTTCTTTTTTAGAATATACATGGCGCGATGGTACCATAGTTTCTTTTAAAATTTTATTATTTCTTTTTTTAAAAAGAAAGTTAGCGTGGGATTGTGATTACGTGAGGACATATTTTTTCTCTTTTTCCTTCATTCTGGGCATGGGGTAAATTTGTATTTATGATGGCTACCTTTAAAAAGCCAACTGGCTGATATTTTTAACTAAATCTTAATAGCGTTTTTTGTTTGTGTTTTGTTTTTCTCTTTCTTTTGAAATAATGCTTTTTGATATACAGATCTCCTTTGTCTTTTGATGGGAAATTTCGGGATAAGAGAAGCTATATTTTGCGTAATGCAAGCTTCTTACAGAAACATTTTCCAATTATTATTTTGAATCCATTTTGACTAAAGTCCTTAGCCCTTGAAAATATGGACTGGAATGGATTCCTTGTTTTTTTTTCGATTACCTCTGAGTTTATCTTATTTTTTGGCTTTCCTTGTATGATATTAATTATCGGTTAAGAGGTCTTCAGTTTAGTTTAATGGCAACGAATTCTTGAAAAAAGCCAACAAATCTCTGGTCTTAAAATAAATCAATTTTCAGCTGAAAAGTCAATTCGTAAGTTGAGCATTGGTCGATGATGGAAGAAAGGTTCATTCTGCGATCTCTTATTTCTTCTTAAAACTTCATTCGACGTTTTGAACAATTTTCTAGCAAATATTACACCTTTTTTCCTTGTTTTCACCATCGCCTTATCAGGGCAAACTTGGAGAGAAATTAACATTATCTGAAGAATAATTTTATTGGCTTCACCGAGAAAAACATCTTGGAGAGTTTGAGAAGCAAAGACAATTGATTTACTGCAAAAAGAGGGGAATTTTTCTTCCTGCTAATGTTTTGTGATAAATTTTTTTTTACCATTCTGGAAGGATATTCGCTTTCGCAAACGGAAGATTAATGAAACAAATCACATTTAATCTGCATCTTTCAGCCTCAATTTAAGGACTAAAAGAAATGTTAGCGAATATCATTGGGTGACCCACTTACTTTGACATTCATAGAATCCCACCGAGGTTCAGCGTTTGTAATTAAACCTTTATATTAATAACTTACACGCTTAAATTTTTCATTCTCTTCAGTCTCTTATCGCTTTTATGAATAATAATTAATTCTTATCAGTAATGAATAAATTTGTGTTAAAAATAGTCGCTTGTAATTAGTCAGGACAAATGCTCAAACTTAATTCGCCGAAATTATTTTGAAAGCTGTTGCGAGATAAATTAATTATGTTTTGTCGGTAGGTTCAAAAAGACAGTTATGATCCATGAAAAGTTAAATTCCTGTTAGATTTTGAATGCTAATAACATGTTCTTAAAATGTTTTGTTAAATTAATTTAAAAAAAAATTATTGTGAATATTTTGAAACAAAATATTCACATGTTTTGTTTTCAAAAAATGTGATTATTGCTGCTGGAATGATTTAAACATTGGATATTATTTAGCATGTTAAAGATTGGTTTCTCAATCTTTCCCGTCGTGCGTTAACGCTATAGACTTTTTTCTGTCAACATAAAGAAATGTCAATTGGGTTGCCCTTTATAAATGTTATCTCCTCAAAAATGGTTATCTGAAATGATTTTATCTTATTATCCCTCATTGCATTCACATTTTGGAACGAACGCTTTCTTATCATCCTTGAATAAACACTTTGGAGTGTCCGTGACGGGGGAGGAATTAAAAATAAACACGCCCCTTTGCTTTGCGTCATTAACGAACGCGCAAATCCTATTTCTCTTTTGACGTGAAAGAAATCAGACAGGCCTTTTAACGTAGGACCACGTTCCTCCCATAGGGGTCTCAGGGAGGAATTTGATTCACACGCCAAAACGCCAGAGAAGACGCTGTTTGGGAGATACTCTATATCTCGGTAACTACAAATGTTAAATACAAAACTAATGTCTCATTTTAGAGATAAAGGGTAACAACGCGAGTTGCAAAAAACCCATTAAAATCGGAATTGTAGTTCAGGGACTACTCAGAATAATATATCTTTTGCATTCAATTCTTGGCATTTTGACCTGCACTATTATCCAGTATAAAAGTCTTGTACCCGCAAAAGTCTCCATTTCAGAAATATAGAATGATCTAAACTTCACTTTTTCCCTCACTAAAACTTAAATAGAGATACAATATGATTTTACTGTCCATAATACGATCATTCAATTGAACAAAGAAACCCGACGAGAGAACGTGCAAAAAGGTGTTTAACATCCCTTATGTCGAATTCCAATAAAAAAAATTAAAATTTCTGTCTTGAAACGCGTTCTGTCTGTTGAATGTGACCTTAAAGGCATATAACATGGATTTGACTCATTTCAATTTAAGGAAAGTCAGTATTTTTCGCTTGTTACGTGGCGTGGGATGTCGGACACCCCCTTGCGTGTCCTAGAGGGTTAATGTTTAGTTTCGTTTTGGGTGATTTTTCGCGCGTTTTTGGCCGATCCATGAGAAATTATTATCATAGGAAACCAATCGATGCACCATTAGACAGAACAAACCATTATCATTTTAATGACTTCCCGATTCACGAACGACACTCCATCGTGATTTATCTAGGCGTCCAGCTTGAAAATGGTCAGAGAGTCTTCACGACACAAAATGCTGCTTAATGTGCCCAAACACCTGAGAGAGCAACACTCACATCTGTCTTCAGAATTTGCAGGCACCCTATTGCACAATTGCACAATGAAGTGCCCTAGTACTACACTTAGAAAAATGGAAACAAGACATGGCAATGTCGAAAAAAGGGCAAGATGTACTGGAGGAAGCCGAAATAAGATCCATCCTTGTGTGGGTGTACATTCTTCCTCCAATCCATAGACGAATATGAAAGAAATTATGTTTTTCTTTATCTATTCAGACATATTGGTCCATTTGAAATCATTCAAAATTTCATTCGGTTTTCATTCTTTAACGTTTTGCAGTGTATTTAGGAATCACTCTTATCAATCTTAATTTTTTTTTCAAAAATAATGTCTTGTTTGGTAATGTAACTTCAATTTTGAATTATATCGTTCTATGGTTTTGATTCAAAATATCTAATGTCGCATATTAACTATTTGAGACAGGATTGAAGATTTTATTTTGTCGGCCTAACTGAATTAGTATACCATTTTAGAGGGCAAACCAACTGGTTGTACCGATAATATTGTATTTTTTCTTCTACTCAGTTTAAATTCTAATAGCATTGTTTGCATTGACTTTATAATCTCATTGTTGCTTTTCTTAAACTTATCTTCACATAATGTTATTGCTGCGAAGACAAAATAAGCGTGTGAAATCAATAATATATATATCCAATCGTTTGTTTTATAAAAATATTAGATTTTTATGTCATTACATAATTTAACTTATTTTTAGATTTTTAAGATAATTGTCATACTAATTTTTTAACATTCAACTAGTTTGTAAATTATATCTGACTCAAAGTTAGAAATCTAGTGTTGGCAATCCAGTGTTGTCAAGCTGTGTGACTGTTTGTAATGAGATAATGTACGCATATAGAGGTTAGGTCAACACATTGATATTATAATTCATAGTTAAAAAGAATTGATATTTTATTGAATGTTTTATTTTTTAATCTGAAAGAAATATGTAATGGTGAAATATATTGATTGTTTATTTTAGATACTAGAAAATCACCCGTCATGGTTTGACGGGTGCAAATTGCCTCTTCATTCGAGAGATTTCCCTTCAAGTTTGACGTGTTTAAATATATACATGTTCGAGAAAAATGTTTAACATTGATTGAAAACAAATAAAATAAACATATGTTTTATGACAGGAAATATTTTTTATATTTTCATATTATTTAAATACATATTTCTTAATATACTTATTTCTTTATTCAGAAAACCTCTTGGTAAACAACATTCCGTGTAAAGTATTTTTCGTTGTTTAATAATTTTCCTTGTACTTCAGATGTCTTTCTGTAAATTTTAACGTGATTGGGAATCCTAGACCTTGAAAGTGCAACATAGATAGGTCCATATGAAAAGACAGGTTCATCGAGGTAAATTCCAACATGATCGAAAGTTTGCCGCTGCGATTTGTTGATAGTCATCGTGTAAGCTGGAATTAACGGGAACTGGCGGCGGTTGAGAACGAATGGTAGATTCACGTCACTGGTGGCTAATTTAATTCTTGGCAAGCAAATAACATCGCCACGATTGCATTCAGATACAATTTGGCGTCCAAACTACATCACGGGCATGATATACCACTGACGTAATTTACTACTTTCTATTTAAAAACGGAAATTAATTTGAAATACAGGATTAATATAATTTAAAATTTCTCGGGAACTATCGATCATAGCGAGATAAATTTTATATCAATCGATAGAAAATTTTATTTCACTATTTTAGAGCTATCAAATTTGAAATTAGAACGACAATTACTCTTTTAAATTTAAAATGACTGAAATTTAGGTTCTCTAACAATGAAATAATGCTGTTTAACATCTCTCAGTGCTATGGCGCGAGTTTTATTGTTGGTGACATCAGAGCGTTACCGGAGGATCTGGGCTATTATATTAGTAATAAAATAGATTCTCTTCATATGACGATGATATATTGTTAGGGTTAGAGTACGGATATTTTCATTCGAACTTCTTTCATTTTAAGGTAAATTGCCCGTTCTGTTTTTTCAACGATTAGTAAAAGGGGATGGGTGGTAAAGCAAAATCGATTTAACCTGGCTAATTCGCTCATCCAAAACGCAGCAACTAATTTTATTGTTGAAAACTCCAAATTTTTGGTTTGATATTTTCAATAGTTGTAAGAGTAACATAGTTCATAGATAGTTATACATATCTGTGTTATAGATATGTTATACATGTATATATTCACATGCATGTCAGTGTTCTCTTTTCATGTATTTAGCACTTTTATTTATAGGTTGATAATTTAAATTTTGTTTAATTGATAAATTTTTAGGTTTTGCATCATATTTTTGATGTGTTTTGTTTATTTTGCTTCGAATGTCCAGATTGCATGTTATAGTATAATGGTTGATATATATATTAAAAATACCCGAAGTGTAAAATGTTATAACATAATATTCAAATAGAAATTAACTAATTTATCAATATGTATTTGTTTCTATTACATTTTAAGACTTTATTTTATTTCATTCTGGGCTTTTTTTAAAAATTTTGTTCAAGTCATTATGCCACGGGCAACATCGTGAGCTTACTGCTAGTATATAATAACTGTATTTTTATGCGGTTATTATTTATAATGATTAGTTAGTGCGGATAATAACCAATTACTCACATTGGTAATTATCCGCACGTAAAATTGTGTATACGTTACGGTCGATTATTCACATTGACCGTAACGTATACACAATTTTACGTAATACAAAGATTTTAATCGTATAACAGCTGCAAAAGAAATTTATTTTAAAGCGTTAAATAGCGACAAATCTTTCAAGCTGTGAAGCCATTAAGCGCACGCAACCGACCATAAACTCGGGTAATTAATCTCGAAGTACAAGCGGCGGATCTCCAAAATGGCCAGAATTCGAGCGTCGGATCCTTTAGCCGAGAGGAAAAGATAAAAACTAGACGAATGCAGATAAGTGTTAGGGCCGTCTCTTAATGCAATGGCTGTACCGGCAAAAGCCAGCATTCATCGGATTTCTGCAGCAGTGAATGAGACTAATTTAGATGTGGCTGGAGGTGGTTTTGGCTGCTCTGAAATAAAGTGGTGCGTGGAAAATAAATTTTCAAAACGAAATCCTTTTATTCTTAATGTGATAGCGTTTTCTTATAATGTTATTTAACCAGCCTTTAGATATTTCAGAAAAAATCCGCGTATCTCATTTGAAGAAATCCCGTTACACGAATGAGAGACTTTTTATTTCGATAACAATATTGAGCATTTTGTGTTCAGCTTCATAATAAAGAGTATTTAACACATTTCGAGCTTTTTAGGTAAGTGTGAGTATACATTTTCAGTGAAGAGTACATTTTGCGCTTTGACCGATTTACGGATATGGTATAGAATTTACAGCAGATCAATTAATTTAATTTCAAAACCAAATATCACTATTGATGAATTTAGCATGTTGCGTTTTCGGCTTATTGCATTCACAAACACAAGAATAGACTGACCAACAGACAGTCAACTCTTTAGCGAAACTGAACAAAAATTTGATATGTATCTACAATTCTGATGATAAAAACATGACAAATCTTATCCATGTAGATTATTTCGTTTCAGAGTTACTCTGTCGACAGTCACAAAAGCATTTAGATAAACTTCCTTTTAAAGAATTTATCCCACAAATCCTCAATTTCGATGTTTAGACTACATATGGAACTTCATTCATCTTATTCGTTTTATTTTTCAATCATCGTGTCCACATCTGTACAACCGAATGATATGAATCGATGGATATTCTTGCAACGATATCAACATGCCCATCCATCATCTCGACATTCGTTAAATGTTGCATATCGTTGACAGCCTAAAATAGCCAGCAGGTGTGCGTGGATTGTCTAAACTTTCGGAAATTCACTGCATTTCGTGGATATTTGCAGTGGCGATGGAGATTCTTGCAATTGTGTCTCCCTCTCTGGATTTGTTAACTGAAGCATGTTTTCCGTTTGTTGTTGGCTTTTTAACCTTCCGGAACGCGCGCCCTATGAGGCCTAAATTCACGCGTTTTGTCCCAAGGTTAACAGCCAAGCGTTGGCTTGAGGTGTATGTGTATGGGAGGGGAATCTCTTGCTCTCCTCTCAAGTCTGAAAATGGCGTCGGTGAGTCATCTCTTTTCCAAATGTGTGTGAATCTTTTGCAGCCCAAAATACCCAGCAGGTCCATTGCTCCTCCTGATGTACAAACACTTGTGGCGATCGATACCATAATAGTTAACGCTTTTTGCCACCACCCATTGCGCATCTCTGCGAAAATGCTTCTACTATTTAACTGTCTGAATCCGGCTAGAGTGAGAATCCCAGTACCTCAAAACTGAAGTAAATTCTCGTTCACGAAACCAGAATGAAATTCTTCCTTTCTTTACAGAAATTCCAGGGGGACGACACCCAAGTTTCGGCGATCAATTGTCAAAAAAGAAAGGGACCACATTTCTCCCGTAAAATTCACTCAGGCGCCCGAAACTGCCTGAGTTCGGCATCTGTCGAATGGGGCGGTTTGAGGAGGGATAGGGCTCATAGGTTTAAAGGAATCAATGATTGTATTCATTCTCTTTTGCTTCCGGTTCGAACCATGTTATGTTTAGTATTTTAAAGTTTAGTTCTGATTAACTTTCAAATATGCTTAATAACTTTGTTTCCCTTCATTGAGTTCAACTCCACAGCTTGACAAATACGTGAGCATGTAAATTATTACCAAAGCGCTGCACACTACTTGCTGGGCTGATATTTTCTATTGTATAACAATTATATGCTGAAAGTAAAATATATTATACATTAAAATATGCCTCACATTACAACTACATTCGTCTTTGTTCCTTTTTTGTCCTAAATTCTTTTTATTCCATAGGAATCTCTGTGGCGACTTGCCGTTATGACGTCATCGGCACGGTAATGGCGGGGCGGAGCAGCTCAACCGCTGCTTTAAAAGGGAAAGAGGTGATTATTCCCTTTATACACTTGCGATTTGTGTCGCAGAAGTCATTTGGGGTAAAAATATCGTTGTTGCAACAAACGACGTAAGTTGTACTGAGAACAGCTAGACTGTCCCCATATACCTCCCACTGAGAATGTCGCTTCTCCGACAAACTTTCCCCTTGGCCCGAAAATGTGTCGGACAACCGACGCTTTCAACAGGAGGTATATGAGGACTGTCTAGCTGTTCTCAGTACAACTCAAGTCATCTATTACTTTTATCCTTTTAACGCAAATGACTTCGGCGAAATCAAAACAAATCGCAAGTGTGCACCGGACCTTATTCACATGGAATGGAAAGTGTGCTCGCACTGATGTTGGAAGCATATGTTGTTTACTTTCGATCTACGGATCAGTTTTTGGTACCTTGTTTTGTTTATTTTATTACTTATTGTGTTTGCTGTTTGTATTTTATTATATTTATATTCACATTTGTATTTTGTATTGCAATTATTCTATTGCATTATTTTACTTATATTGTTTTGTATTATATTACCTAACTTTTTGTATTATATTGTATACTTATATTATATTGTATTGTATTACTTTAACCACTTAACTGAATAGTTTTCTTTGCTATCTAATAAGATGACCCCTCCTGTTTTGGAAAGGGGCTGTCGTTTTCATTCATCTAAGAAGGCATAGGATACTTAAGATGTTTATGGATCCTACATATTTTTTGTGTCAAATTATAAAGTTAATTAATGATTCAATTTTAGTTTATAAGACTAAAATTTCGATAATTCGATGCACGAGTATTCTCGGGCTGTTAAGTTAAGCGGTTAATATTTGTATTGTAATTTTTCTTCCCGCCGACTCGCGACATACTTTACACCCTTTGGGTATGTAGGGTCGGCGTGGGCAATAAAAAATAACTTTATTTTTCATTCACTGCTAGCCTTTTAGGTGTGTTTGACCACTTAACAATCTCTTTTTTTCAGCCATATTTTGTCCAAAAATAAGCACATTTTTAAAAGCAATTTTGCATTCAATTTGATTTTATTTATTGAGATCAGTTGTTAAAACAGTTACAAGTATTGATTTGGCAAATAAGGGAAGTCCCCTTTGGCATTGCCGGAACGGGGTTGGGGAACTGCTAAGGGGGGCTTCCCTTTTTTGCCAAATCAATACTTGTAACTGTTTCAACAGCTGATCTGAATATATAATATATATACCGTTTAAAACTGCAAGTTGAATATTATTTCCTTAATAAATAAATCGCCATTCAATCCGGAATTCTCTTTGAACCGTATCGACATGATACCTTCTGAATGAGAGTGAATGCAGGCAGGGGTCAGCCATTTGAACCCCATCCATATCTCTATTTAGATACGCTATGTCTTGCGTGTCTTGTAGTGAGTGATATTTTTTTTTTTATAATTGCGCGTTATTGAGGGTTAAATGACTAGTTCTGAAATCGAACTACAGAGCTCAGGAACAAACACCACGTCCAATTTATTATCTGGATTTTGTTTCCGACTATACTTTCCAGCACGATTTTGACTGGCCATCTTGTTTCCTACTTCTTATATTTATTCCTAGGGTGAATATTAAATCCTCCTGTAATTCAGAGTATATTCTGTCATTTCATTAAATTTTCAGCAATATCTATCTATATGAAAAGTTAGCATTCGTGGCACTGAAACGAGGTTAATTTCCCTTTTGCCGATGGCAACGATCGGTTTGTTTACAAAACAAAACCGGTAGCCTCCTCCATGTTAGGCATAACGTCGTAGTCATAACCAGTTCTGGTGTAAAATAACTTTTTCTCGAAAAAAATAAGTTTATGATGAAGAATTCACAATATTTCTTACAGTATAATGAAACTTGAAATGAAATTATTTAAAAAACATCAGTTAGAAATGAAATAGATGGGCTTAGATGATCCAGAGAAAGTTTAGATCAACATCAAAATAGTTTAAGTCAGCGAAGACAAAATCGTGTCAATTCACAAATTGAGGTGAAATTGAGGTGAGCATCATTGAGCTTATATTACGAACAATGTACATTGGCTTCTTTTATGTTATACGCTCACCACTTGACGCCATTTTTTGTGTTGGCGAATTTTCCTGGTGCGCTGAATCTCCAATTTGGCTATAGAAGCGTCATGAAGGGCTATAGAAATCATGGTATGCATATAACTGAGCGCAGACGCTCTATCCGGGATCAGCTAGTATTTTATAAAACAACAGTACTGTGGCTTCTGTTCTGTTATACGCACACCACTTGAAGCCACTTTTTTCTCTTGGCGAATTTTCCTGGATCGTTGAATCTCCAATTTGGTTCTACGAGCGTCAAGAAAATCATGGTATGCGTATAACCGAGAACAGACGCTCTATCCAGGATCAACTAATATTTTATAAAACAGCAGTACATTGGCTTCTTTT
>BGPR01003007.1:115043-152380 GCA_013235015.1 Araneus ventricosus
CAGGATCAACTAATATTTTATAAAACAGCAGTACATTGGCTTCTTTTCTGTTATACCCACACCATTTGACGCCATTTTTTTTATCTTTGCGAATTTTTCTGGAGCGCTTAATCGCCAATTTGGTTCTACAAGCGTCATGAAAATCATGGTATGCGTATAACCGAGAACAGACGCTCTATCCGGGATCAACTAGCATTTTATAAAACAACAGTACATTGGCTTCTTTTCTGTTATACCCACACCATTTGACGGCATTTTTTTGTCTTGGTGAATTTTCCTGGATCGTTGAATTGCCAATTTGGCTCTAGAAGCGTCATGAAATCGTATAACTGTATAATCATATCGTTATAACCGAACGCAGACGCTCTAGGCGGGATAAACTAGTATTTTATAAAACAAATGAGCAACATGTCCTCTTAACTCAAGAAGCACATCCTTACATTCTGCTCTGTCAAAGAACAAAGCTGAATCTTATGCTCTCAATACATTAGATTTAAAGCTTGTTATAGAAAACTGCCTAAACATCTACTCAAGCGAATAATTAAATGAAAGCAAATTTCGATTAATTAAAGGAATTTGAAGCATTTTCTCGTTATTAGGTAAACACAATTAGTCTCTTGAAAGGCATTGTGTGGATTAAAAGTGCCTGCTTGTTCAAAAGATAATAATTAAGAGCAGATATTTTTATCACACTAATGGGCTTACCGCCAAGTAAAGAGACTCCATTTACTAATTTCCAATAATCCTTTTAAAAATCTAAAGAGAGACATTCGCTTAACTAACTTTCACCTTACTAAGTAGAGCATTATCTTTAGTATGACTACATGTAATTTCATCAGTTTCTTCCCATCTCGGGTTGGAATACAATTTTGTAGAAAACATGAAGAAAAGTCTCAAAAGTTGGAAGTTCACTAGAATTAAATAAATCTGTTTTTCCTTTATTTTATTTCTAAATTATACTTCTGGGAGTTAAATGAAAAGTTAAACCGATGTTGGTATTGAAAAAAAGCATACTTTTTATTTTGATTAATAGAAATGAGCAATTAAATAAAAAATAAAATTCGTATAATTCGGAGACGACTTGTCATTCGATGACGAGCATATCATATGGTCTTGTCTTATCCCTGAAGATGCCTTGAAGCCCTGTGACTTGTGCTCAAGGGAATATCTTCAAATATGCTGTGTTTAGGAGATGTTCCGTTCATAATCAGATCAAATAACGTCGTAATATTAAAAAATAAATAACATTAGATCTTAACATTAAAAGATAAATAACATTAGATCATAATATTAAAAGATAAATAACATTAAATCATAATATTAAAAGATAAATAACATTAGATCGTAATGTCAAACGATCAAATGGCATTAGATCATAGTGTCTATTTTTTTACAACATTAACTCTATTCATAGCTCATTACTGTAAAAACCAAGAACAATAATAAGATAAGAAACAATAAGAAAACAACAGCAGCGCCATCTGTCGCTGAGTACAGAAAAGGGGGGCCGTGAAGGAGCGCAAACAGTGTCAAAATATCAAATGACATTAGATCATAATGTCAAAAGATCAAATGACATTAGATCATAATATTAAAAGATAAATAACATTAAATCATAATATTAAAAGATAAATAAATAACATTAAATCATAATATTAAAAGATAAATAACATTAAATCATAATATTAAAAGATAAATAAATAACATTAAATCATAATATTAACAGATAAATAAATAACATTAAATCATAATATTACAAGATAAATAACATTAAATCTTAATATTACAAGATAAATAACATTAGATCATAATGTCAAAACATCAGATGACATTAGATCATAGTGTCTATTTTTGCACAACACTAACTCTATTCACAGCTCATTACTGAAAAAACAAACACGCTACACAGAGCTACAAAAAGAGACACATCACGCATTCGAGCGTCGTGGACTGTATAACTTTAAAAACGAGAACAATAATTTTAAGAAATCAAGAGCAGCGCCATCTGTCGCTGAGTACGGAAAACGGGGGCCGTGAAGGAGCGCAAACAGTGTCAAAATATCAAATGACATTAGATCATAATGTCAAAAGATCAAATGCCATTAGATCATAATGCCAGAAGATCAAATGATATTCGATCATAATGTCAAAAGATCAACTGACATTAAATCATAACGTCAAAAGATCAAATGACATTAGATGTAGTGTCAAATGATCAAATGACATAAGATCATAACGTCAAAAATAAAATAACATTCCATGTCTAAGAAATGAGTGCTGATACGTTGCGAGTCTGCGACGAAAAATGTTATGTTTCATCAGAAGCTATTGGAATATCAGAATGACGATCCTATTTACCTACATTTGTAATTAAAAATTAAAGTATTCATAACGTGTTGAGAAATTCTGTGTTTACTGTTTCGTTTAGTAATTGCGCATATATTTATCAAAAAAATACATTTTTTTGCCATATATACATATTTTCTTTTAAAAATAAAATCTGAAAATGATACTGTACCTTTACATTGAATTGTGCTAAATTTATTCAATTAAATTAACAGCTACAGGGATTAGAACACTGTTTTCCCTTTAAGGAAACCCATAGTAATTAACAAATAAGTCTCTTTCAACCAGGAATCAGGATCTTGACTTCAAAGAAAACTGACTGCATCTCAGAAGACGACAGTCCGTTTCTCTGATTACTCCCACAGAGACAAATTACCAAGAACTGTCTCCGCTAAATCCTCCAACCCGTAACCACCTATCTTTGAACGCTCCCCACTGATGCTTCCCTTGATCTTCTCGGACCTTGCGGAATAATTCACACTTTGTATTCCGAGAGGACCTCTATTCACACAAAGCCTCCCTCAGGGGGCGCTTCTATCTGTTAAACTATCTTTGTCCTTCGAATTTTACTCCAGGTTCAGATTATCTTTTAACTCTGTGTAAACTTTCGGGAGGAATTGTTTGCAATCCTATCTATGTCTATAAATGTTTTTAAATTCAATTGTTTACAACTTTTAAATTCACGACGTTTTTTCCTTCTGCCTTTTACAATCGTTATTTTAAAATTTATCATGTGTTATAATTTTTCCTTTTCCATTGCATTCATTTTTGTAATTCTGCATCCTTTTTCTCATGTTTTCATAAGCGTTTGTGTTCAGTCGTTGCACTCTGTTATTGAATTTTTGTTTTTCAAATCTGTGTTTTCTTCTTTAAATAAATAAACAAAAATACAGAGTTTATAGAGTTTTTAACAGCTTATATTGGTAACTTTATATTTGCAATAAGTCTTTTCGTGCTTTTAAGATTGAATGTTTACAAGTTTTAAATTCCCATTGTGTTTTTAATAGTTTTGTCATTGAGTGTATTCAACTTTTAATCCATTTTCTTTTAAATTTTATTAGATTTATTCATTTTAATTTTTAAATCTTTAACGCGTTTTTATGTTTTTAAGATGACTGTATATGGCTTTTAATATTCTAGAGTGTCTCTTATTGTATCTGTGACTGTGTTTGTTTAACAGTTAAATTATTTATGCATATGTAAATTATTTGTTATGGTTTAGTGATAATGACTTTTATATTCTCACCATATTTTTAATGTTTTCATGAAGACTGTATACAGTCTTTGATTTCTCAATAGTTTTTCATATCTTTAGTATTTAGGTGTGTTTGATGCTCATAACTCTGCGCTCTGTAACTGGGGTTCTCTACTAATGCATTACGGATTTATTGCGTTCCGTTGTGGAATACACAGTTTAGTAAATGGAAAGGATTACGGAAAACCACTGGACTCATAAAAAATCATGGAGAACGTTTTGTCACGCTGTAGCGCAACCTATCGGCGACTTCCTGTACTAATGTTTTTTCAATAAATCTCGAGCGATGTGTGTGATGACTGTATACAGTCTTTGATTTCTGAATAGTTTTTCATGTCTTTAGTATTTAGGTGTGTTTGATGCTCATTGATCTGCACTCTGTAACAGGAGTTCTCTCTGTAGTGTGCGTTTCTTTTAATGCTTTTATGATGACTGTATACAGTCTTTTATTTCTCAATAGTTTTTCATATCTTTAGTATTTAGGTGTGTTTGATGCTCATTTTTCTGCACTCTGTAACTGAAGTTCTCTCTGTAGTGTGAGCTTCTTTTAAAAAAATTAATAAATAAATCCTCCTGCTTTCGTGTATTTTCAAGAATAGCATCCGAAGAATTTTCTAGAAACAAAACAGATGCGAGAGTAAAAAAACATGATGCAATATAGTTTTACATATTATTTAATTAATTTTTAAGAGATTTAACCTTCCAATAACGGCTTGATGAAATATCAAAACTCCAGTTTTGTAACGGCGTTTCAGAAAGAATAGCAGCAAAGTGCTCTCTCCCATTTTTAAGTTCTTTGGGGTGATGATAAGTTCTGTGGTCGCTTTCGACAACCTGTGGGATTAAATTTACTTGTATTTTCGCACCATTAATAAATCTAACTGTCATGCACGAGGTGACGCAATGAATCAGGGGAAATTAGAGAACAAATAAATAATTTGGGAGGGTAAATTATATCCTGATTGCTCAGTGCACATTATTTGTAACATCTCGCAAGCAGAGATAAATATTCTAATGATGCATCTTCCATACAGCCCCCATTCATAAAGGCTACTTCAGAGGATAATTCATGTTAGTCTTTTAATTCAGATATTGGCCAGCTTTCAGTTTCGTATTAGCCTTCGAGATCCAGCAAGTATTACTTAGAAGAATTGTTTATCACACTCAATCGATTCTGTAATTTCAATGAAACGATTTTATAACAAGATTTAGAGCGGACCTAAGAGTAGTAGAACAAGATGGTTTTATAGATAAATGATTTCATATAATGTGATCTAAATTATAATACTCCACATTACAAACATTCAGAACTTATGTCTCAAAGGACAGTTGTAGTGTGGGATTGCTTAACTAATAAATATTTTAGGATTTTGCAAATCAGAATATGTAAATAGTATTTTAATCTATACACCTTATATGTAGAAAAGAAAATTCAAAATCAATTGTGCTTCATAAAAAGAATTAAACCGAGGTAACGGAAATTTTAAATCGATGTGTTTGTTATCATTCTTTTAAATCTTTATCCATCTTGTACGTAATTCTACAGCAATTTAAACATTTTATTGTATTATGAAACTATAAACTGAAATTAGCAAAACATAAAATATATACCAATCTTTCAATCTATCATTTGCGGTTGGCAGAACTACCTAAGTGGTGATATGTTGCGTAATTTTCTTTATATTTAATTGAATGAATGTAAGGAACGTGACATTCCAAATTAGGATAAATAAAATTGCAGTAAAATATTTGATGGCAAGCGATTTTTGATTTTCATGTGATTATTATGTTACATGAATTGATTTCATTAACAGCATTGTAAATTTTATAACCAGCTTAAGAGTTCTTACAGTTCCTCCAAAAATTGAATATTGCTATTTAGGGAAGAATATAAGTATTCCTGATAATTTTTCGCATCTGTGAAAAAAACAGTCATGCCCTTATTCGACACATTCATCTTGTGATTTAAATTCTTGTGATTTACTCAACTCATCTTGTGATTTACTCAAGACATTCATCTTATAATTGAAACTCATATATTTGTGTTTGCATTTCAATCTATTTGTTCAGAAATGATGTCTTGTACGATGAACATATGGAACAGTGGTGTTATATATATATATAACACCACTGACATATTTTCTGAACGATGTTCAGAAAATATGTCAGTGGCATTCTTTGATATGCCATAGTTAATCAATTTATTACTTTTTGCCTAAAGTAGACAGGAGGTATTGTTTCTCTTTATTGCAGAAATAGAAGGTAGAATAATCGCGTCCTTTGCTCTTTCGTGCCTGATCAGTTGCCTGCATCATTTAATAAAATCAGTCTATAATCAATTGTCGCTCCATTCGTTTCTCATCATTGTTCTTCCTTTCAGCATGGGAACGTTTACAGGAACATCAAGCGAAAGACAGATGTTTGCAACAGCATAGAACCAGAATGATAAATTATCGCATGAAAGAATTCGTTAATTAGGGAACAGGTTTTCATCAGAAGCAAAAGTTATATAAAGTTCACACATTTGAAAGAATTTATAAAGAATTAAAATGCCTTGGGGGATGTCCAGTTACTCCTTTAATCACTCATTGAGGTGATTAGCGTAAAGAAATAAAGATTCCTTATACGTCTTTTGTGAAGAGCAAGCAATTAACAAATGTTTAATCTTTTTCTTTGCGGAGATTTTTAGATAGGCGAAAATGATGCTTTACTCTCTTAGTAAGTTTTGTCCTTATTAATTTTTAAGAATTTATCCCGCGAGGAAACTGGAAGCTGCGGTGGCTGTCTGTTGAAATCCCGACTTCGGACTGAAGGGTTACAGATTTGAAACCTAATTAAGTTAGTCATTCGAAGTATCTGGTGCACGTTTAATAGTATGTTCACGGGACGTGTCATTTTGTCACATTTCAGACTGTTCAAGAGAAAATACAGATATTGTTTACATTTTGCATTTGCCTCTTATGCTGACTTTTATGCATTTAATGAGAAAAATATATTTTTCAAATTCATTATCGCCCGTGTCTTCTATTCTCGAATTTTTCTATGTCGTACACATAACTCTACGGTTACGTGTCTTTTTGACGCGGTTTTCATGAATACAATGGTTTCTTGAGTGGCAAAAATTTGACAACGCCTACATCGCATGTTTTTCCTCATATTTAAGATCCGAAGAGTATCGATTGAGCATTTAGAAGCAAACTTGAATCCACAGCCCAATTTCAGTAACCTGAAAATATTTCCCTCCCGCTGCGGTGGGTAAACTGTGAAACAAATTTAAACAATAAATGACGCCTAATGATTCCAATTAATTAAAGGTCAAATTCTCCCTATGGCTTATTTCAACGAGTGCCATTTGACATGGCTATCCAGTCTCGTTTCTGCGAGTCATGGTACCATAGAGGTTGAATTTCCTTCTCGAGACCAAAGTCACAGTATCCAAGCAGCCAACTCTCTGTCAAGAAATATCTGGAGAACTTGATGTTCTTGTCTCCGTTTCATAATAGGAGGAGGACCATAATATCTTCAGGCATAGCCCCATTGTCGTGAAGGAGGTCTTTCGTGTTTTGAAGAAGGTCCTTTATCAGATAAGGGCAGTGTTAGACTGAGAGTAGAATTTTGCAGAATTCGTCATCGATGACATGATGATGAACTTGGGGCGTTATCTGGTCTATATTATCTGATGAGGACGGATGTAGTACGGTAGCAGAGTTTAAAATTTAAGAGATAACTAAGCTGATATTTCTGCGATTGAATATCCTTCGTGTACGCATGCTGACTTCGTGTTCCAAAACCAAAGTGATGTAGAAATCAGGAAAAAGAGATGTCAAATTAAATGACTCCCTAATTGTTAATCGATACAAAGTTGAGAGGAAAAATTAAATTACGATTACTCTAGCTTATCTCTCAAATAGGGCATTAAATAAGCATGCCAATTTTCAATCGTGATTGGTGGATCACGGTCTCAAGCCGCAATTCGTTCGAAGTGAGGAAGTGCATGCAGCCGTATGAACATGCGATTCAGCATGCGTAATTCAAATCCTCCTTAAACTGACGACACATGAGTCAATTGTGGATTGAAATGTCCCCATATCATTCTATTCATGTCCGAAATTTTATGTTTTTGTCTCAATTGACTCACTGCAATGCTTCAGAATGGGCCTTTGATTTGGAGATTCAGTCCTTTATTGTACTTTGAAAAAAATAGTAGAGTCTAAATTCAATGAGCTTCCAATTAACCCTTTAAAGGGCCTTTTTTCTAGTAATGGTATAGTAAAATAACTTTCGGATAGGGATTTATTAAAGAAAAGAAATTCATACAGCTTATTCGATGGCATTAAATTTTTGTCAATTAATTTTGCTAATAAATAATTAAATATGAAGTCAAGACCCTTCGTTATGGTTTTAGATAAGAAATAGGAACATCTAGGATTTTATTTCATCG
Organism: Araneus ventricosus; assembly: GCA_013235015.1. Taxonomy (NCBI): domain Eukaryota; kingdom Metazoa; phylum Arthropoda; class Arachnida; order Araneae; family Araneidae; genus Araneus; species Araneus ventricosus. The sequence continues at coordinate 123,086 of BGPR01003007.1, forward strand.
ACAAATTTGCCGAGAACTTGCGATGGCCTTAGTAATTTCATCAAAAAATTTATGAATTTGGTGGGCAGTATTCTTCCCAAGGCCTTAGAAAGGGTTAACGAAGTTTTCTCTAGAACGAAATTTTCTACAGAACCTTGTCTTTGAACAACATCTATATGCTATTTACTCTCCGTATTAGAATAGATATCGAAGTTTTCCGGTTATTTTTTTTCTTTGCAACGTTCCGCGATTTCTCATTTGTCTTTCTCAAAGAAAAGTCTCCTCAATCGATCGCAAGGACTTCACGCACCCTTACTCTACTACAAGGAATTCCTACTGCTGTCAGAATTACTGGTGATGATGGGGGTTGTAATCCACTTGGATTCTAGTCAAGGCTATGAGTGAAAGCGTCATGATGAAGAGGAAAGGTGGCAGCTTCTCTTGGTCAGAGCTACCCTTGATTTCCTAGCTAGCTCCTCAGGTAGAATGACTTAGCTCTAATAGATTTGGTTAAGTTGTCCTGCTGCAAGACAATCAGGAGAAACTGAGCACGTTTCACTTGACAAAAATGCCATGCAGCTAACCCAACCGATGCGATCAATTACGGTTCAAATTAAAGACCACATCAGTCTACCTGGTTTTCAATAATGGAAATTAAGAGCACATCCAGATTTTAGAAGACATAACTGTCTTCCTCTGATTCCTGTTCCTCAGTCATGACATGTCTTAACCCACCATGCCAATGTTGGGCTTCCATCACTCTTTCCAACAATTCCAGTGTTAATTAGTATATTTATGCAGGAATTGTACTTTTTCAGTCTAGCTTTTCACCTACGTTTAATAGCATAACTCTAATTCCTCTCAATAATATTTTTTACTCGTCGAACAAGCTTAATTTCAATAAGTATATCAGATAAATATAACAGAGTCCTTGAGCTATCACGTGCTGTGCGCCTGTATCGTTGTTAAAACACTGCGTAATGTTATAATTTTGCAGCTGAATTTGAGTTTTTGAAGAGAATAGACTTCTGAACGAGGCAGTAAGTTGACAACATTCCGGGGTCTCCCCGGTGGAAGCAGCGATGATTAAGCATGGCGATGTCTTTGAATGTTAACGGATTAAAATAATGTAAGTGAAACAACTCCATATTGCTAAAATGTATCCTCTAAACGTAGCGCTAATTCCTATAATGTTAAAACCATAAACCCCGTTCCTTAACTTATTCTTGTATATAATCATAATTGTAAATAACTTCTCATATATATTTGTCTTTCAATAAAATAATTTAATTTTTTAAAACTGAGTTTTCCTCTTAGTCTTGCACTCCCCTAGGTGTGGGTTTAATTTTGGTTTCGATGCAGATGGAGATAACTTTCATCTCCACAAATGTTGGCTTCGGCCAGTATTAGGAAAATTTCATCTTCACAAATGTTGGCTTCGGCCAATATTAGGAAAATTTCATTTCCACAAATGTTGGTTTCGGCCAGTATTAGGAAACTTTCATCTCCACATTTATAACCTCATTACTAAATTTTATACTAAAAATGAAAACTTGTTTTCTTTCTGTTAAAATGAAAATAATGAACCACTCAAACACAGTTCATTTCAAATGGTTGAACAGACCTTTAATTTTATCATGCTGTTAATAATGTAGCGAAAAATAAATGGGATATTTCGCAGACTACTCCCACTGGAAAATTCATTTAATTTTGAAATCCCCTGTGATAAAAAAAGATGAGTACTCTCTTGCCACCTCAATAGGTCCGTCTGAGTAAAGCGACATCATTTAACTCTGAGTCAAGCGGATAAATAGAAGGGAAGTTACTTATTATTTAGATGCTGTTGTTTATACAGCAAGATGCTTAATATTATTAGATTCACTTTAAGATGTTTATCTTTTCTCTAAGCGATTCAAGTAAATAAATGACGACACCATTTAACTTCGAATAAAGAAGATAAATGAAAGTGGGACATTTGTTATTTAAGCCCTGAAAGTAAAGTGAGATTACATGTTTAAAAGCTGGTGCAGTATTTTATCTTAATTGTCCGCGTGTCAGTCAGTTGAGAGGAATTTTCGCGATCTTTTCACAAAGAAAAATATTTTAAGAAAATTAAAGTTCAAATCACGTAACGTGTTTATCTTCTGTAGATAGGCAATTATGCTTAATAGTTTCAGGCAAAAGGTTTTATCAGCGAACGCAAGAAAATTATTGTTTGACTATGGTTGATTGTTGTCATAGTTAAGCAGTTTGGATCAAGAGGTTCTTTTCCTATATTAATTCAAGAAGTCTTATGGTCTTATGAAAAAATAGCTTTAACTTTTTAGGATATTGAAAAGGATTGGATAAATATTTATAATTCAGTTAAATATATTTGATAAAACTTTAGATTACACCTGGACGAAATCTCGAAACTCTTTATAAAATGGAGATTTCGTAGTATGAACATGTAAGAGCTGATTCATCTTTTAAATTCGTTCAAAAATAAGGTTTATGATCTGATGATTTTTACCTCATTTAGCAATTAACCTGATTCCCACGATTGCAGAAGAAGCTAAGCATAAAATGGAAATAAAATGTATAGAGCGCATATAGTGCGCACACTAAAGTGTGATTAGAAAACAGAGAGATGTATTGGTAAGAGAAGTGGATTTCCTAAACTAAACGTTGCAGCGATCACGAGTATTTGCAATAAGCTTTATGTATTTGATAAAGAATTAAGAAAGAAAAAATAATTATTTCGATAATACTATTAATATTATGAAATTTTTAACCCCATATTGTAAGATTTGTATCCCTGTCGAAACAAAAATCCATGTTATAAAAACATTTTTATCTAAATAAAAATCCCTAACCATCATTCTTTTCAGAAATAGCTTCTTTCACATACACTAAAGAATGAAATTAAGTTTCAAAATGTAAAAATTGGCATTTATTTTCTTGATTTAATAAAAGACATTAACGCAATAAAAATAGATTTGAACTATTTTCGACTGTTTATTGCAAATATTAAGAAAGATTTGAATCTTTGTAACGAAATATAAAAGGAATGTATTAAGTTATAAAACTAAAGAAATTGATTGAATGAAAAATAGTAATTTTACCTTCAATAGAAAAGATAATCATTATTTATCTCTTTTAAGAAGACTTATTCCACTGAAAATGGGTTCTTTTTATACAAAACAAATTTTCATTTAAATATATATATTATAACTTTCAGGCTAGCTTATCTTATCTTTTTCAAGAATCAAATACAAAGGGTGAACATTATTTTCTCAAAGCTTCTCTTAATATTAATCAAGAAGTCAATGATTTCTGAAGTCAATGGAATCTAAATTCTGTTTATTTAATAAAAGTCGTTTCGCATTGACTAAACATTTAAATAATTTTTTTGTCATAATCAATACTGTTACAAAAGTCTTTCTGTGGGTGTATGGTGTAAACAGTCCAACACGCAGGATAATGGAGAATGAAGGCTTATTTACAAATATGCAGGAAAACACGTAGCACAGGTACAGGAAACAATAGTTCTTTCACAGATCAGCAATGTAAACAGACAACAATTCACAGGTAATAACAGTTCAGCACTTTGATATTTAGCAACACGAAAGGTCAGCAAATAACTAATAACGACAATAACAGCACTTTCAATAGCGCTCAGCTCACCAGCTTCCTAGCTCGCACTGCAGACGAAACTCTAAAGTCGTTCCCAATGGATCAACACTACTCCCTCTGATCCAGGATCGGTCCTTATATACTCGTGACGTCACATGGAGTTTTCTCGTATATTCAAGCGTATTCCCTTTCCTAATAGAAATATCGAGAAAAGCGTTGCATTTTCTGGAATCATCTATCTGTCGCCAAGGTTGCCAAATTTGTCGCCAAGGTCAGGGATCCCGGAACAGCCGCTGCCCGTCAATCTATGCTTAACCTTGTAATACTCTGTTCCCAACCATACGACTAACATTGCTGGGAAGCGTGTTCCCATGTTCGTAACAATACAAATAAATAAATATTTTCAGTAATAGCAAACTGTCATTTGCTGGGAATAGAACTCAGATGAAAAATGAAAGACTTTTCATTTAATCACGTATCAGCTCCTACGAGATCGAGATTGGCTTCCATTTTGGAATTTAAATTTGAATGCTATAACATTTATTTTCATTATTTCTTCTGCATGCAATTCATTGTCCAAAACATATTATTTCACATTTATTTATATGAAGAGTGTTTATTTCTTCAGTATTAACACAAATAAATCTTCTTTCTTGTCTAGCATTTAAAATAATTTCATTGCTTTATTGCTTGAATTACCTTGTTCTGAAGAATGAACTTAATTAAATTAGAATTTTACGTTCTATATCCATGTTTTCTTTAATTTAGAATGCAATTTGCTCAAAGTGAATTCCCCGCAAACTGTATTGCCATTTTATTAATGTAATTACCAAGAAAACTCTAACAATAGTAATTAGCATTAACGTAAATAAAAGGGCATTGAGGAAAACGCGGAACACTATTTGGAATATAAGTCACTTTTCTTTAAAATGCGAGTTCACTTATTTCTTAAAATACCATTTTTGGTATTTATAAAATTGTATTTATAATATTTCTTAAAATATCATTTTTTGTATTTACTGTATCGTCACGAACATGAAGAAAACATGCAGGAAATCAACTCCAATTTAAAAGGAGGAAACTGATTGGATGGCAGGAAAGTCTTCTGTAATCCCAGAATTCCGTTGCTTATTTTGAAAGTTCACATTATTTGTTTATTAGTGATTCTTTAGGATTTTCTCTAGTCTCGTGTATCGTCCTTTAGTTGAGTTTACTAAAATAAAAAAATATTTACAGAAATTAATCACCCTGATTATTTCTACGTGACGTTCCATAAAAGTTCACTTTTCCTAAAAGTTCGAGTTCATTTATTCCGTAAAATATAATTTTTTTTCATTTATAAAACAGAGAACTTACCGTATTCAATAAATACTGCTTAAAATTTAAGGTATGCGACTGCTTTAAAATCGTCGTTTTTGAAGAAATTATCAAAAACTTTTTAAGACTTAATTTTGTAGCCTGTTTAACCAGCTTTCTAAAACTGTCTCACTTTTTACTCTACGCGAATTACAAATGGAGTTACAGCTGTTTCATTACCGAACTGTAAGCATTATTTTATGTTGCGTGTAAACTTTAAATGTGTTTTCTGAGAAATGATATTTTCGAGGAAAACTGTCGACCGTAACAATGATTTCTCAAAACGTTATTCATGTATTGATATGAAAGTTTCTGAGATTGTTATCTGTAATATGCTTGATGTTCTCCTCTAAAAACTAAGGTCAATTTTAAAATCAAGTATTTTTTTTAAGTGCTTAAATATAAACGAAAAGCATTTTTTATGAAAAATTACAAGTTTAGTAACAATGTTCAGCTATATCTCAAAACTATTTTGAAGTACAAGAAATATTTTAGAGCATAACACAGATAACTGTCATAAAAATATACTCCTACAAGGATTTATGTATATTTAGAATATGATTTTGTCTATGGCTGTTAGCGTAAGGCAATATTTTAGTCATTTTTCTTCAAATTTCTCAGTTTTTTTTTAAAAAATATTTGTTTGAAATACTAATTTTACAACATTTTCATAGTTTTAAAACATATGCAGTTGAAAAATAGCGTTAAAAAGTATATAAAAGTTATTTTTCAAAAAAATGTCTCCGAACACAGTTGGATACCTTAAACTATTATTTGGCAGTTTCCTATCAGGAGGCATCTGTCATTTTTTAGAATTGAGATACATTATCATAAATGGCATCAAAGTTTTTATTATTTGCCTCCCACACTCAAATCAACTTCGAGAACCAAATCTATTGCACAATTGAAAACCTATAATACCATAATTAATTATGGAAAAATACAAAATTGAGATATTCTTTTAATCGCATTGTTTTTCGAATGCAGCTATGCCTCAAAAAGTTGTTATTGATTTCGTTATTTGCGTGTGAGGTGCCCTACCTGCTTAAATTGTTTTATTTTTATTGTCATCTTAAAATGTATTATTTTCATTTTGTTTATTTTATGATTTATAAAATTATTTGTCATTTCATTTTTCATGTACTTCTTACATTTGAGGTAATTTGTAACACATCCGACCGCTAGATAGCGGTACGATATTAATGTTTTGAAAGTGAGTTATTCGGAAGCATTCGCCGTGACAACTCATACGATGATGGTTGACGCTAAAAGCGAAAGGTAATCCCATCATTTGAAATGCTAAATTTGAGTTTTGAAAGAAGTTGTAAATAAATATGTGTTAACTGTTATGTATGGAGTCTGATTCGTTTCGAACTTCAGTACACATATCCACTTTTGAAATACCAAATTCTTCATCTGTATAAAATTTCAGACCTCTAGCACATCAAGAAGTGAGCGTCAAATCGACTGCAAAATTCCGTTCTTAGAAACATAAACAAGCCAAGTTGAATAAGAAAACATAAGAAAGGCGCAGTTCGGGTCCGAGCCGTAGATTTTTCTTGAAAACATCGGGAGAAAATCATAAAACAAGTATTTCGTATTAATATGTAATTTAATTATCAAACTCTTTAATACAAAATTTACACAGAGTAGTATTATGGTTACAGAATTGATAAATCGCAAGCTACCACAGATCCTTGCTAAATGCGATGAAATTGTGATTTATATATTCTGTAACCATTATGCAACTCTGTGTAAATATTGTATTGAAGAGATTGGTAATTAAATTACATATTAATACGAAAATTTTATGATTTTATCCCGATGTTTTCACGGAAAACCTACGGCTTTGACACAAACTGCGCCTTTCCTATGTTTTATTTCGAGAAGCTTTTGATGGTGACATCTGCTGGCAGTATACAGATCTACATTTCGTGTATGCGCAGTAAAACATTATTTACTACAAATGCTAATATTTCCCGTTTTTATGTTTGGTCCGTCTGATTAATGGACTGTAAATACGAAACGACAATTGATTTAGACGAATTCCATAATTTTTAGTGATTTATTGGAAGTTGATGCTCCCGAATGGAGACATCCGACAAACAAGAACGAAAGGCTGAAGTCAATCTGACAGAAAAAACATTCTTACAGAATAACCGCCAAACTGGCTTTGGGGTTACAGTTAAACACAAATCTTTGCAATACAGGCGTCAACACCCGTAATATTCAAAATTTTGATTTCAAATTTTAATACAATGTTTCTTTTACATATTGTCAAGTATTCTGTAAGTTTCGTACAATTCGAAAGAAAACTTTGTATGTTATAATCAAAAAACATGCGGAGTTTGAGATTTTCAATTTAATACCGATTTTTACTTATATTCTCATAAATATTTTTGTTGTCTCACTTTGGGTCCCAGTAATACTCCTCAAGCTCTTTAAAATGGAACCAGACTCAGCCTAATATCTAAAAGTGTTTCCACGCTACACTTAATAACTTACATAAAGTTAATTCGTAATAGTCACGCGCATGCGTCTACACTGGTACGATGACGTCACAGGTGAAACAAATACTATGCGGCAAACTCTTACAAATATGATCTATCCTTTGAGGGGTCAACCATTCTTTTCGCATTATTAGTCTCGTGGTTATTAGCGATTCAAATCTGACGGTATTTTGTCGCACAAGAAAGTTCGACCGACTATCACTGTAACGAGCGGAACGACGTCTTTAAAATTGTATGATGAAAGATTGCATTAAAAAGCGTAAGATGTGCAGAACTTTTTCAGGGATAATTTTCCATTTATTTTCCGAGCTATAAAACGTTTGCGGTTTCTCACTTTTAAAATGGATATATTTAATACTGCCTTTCTTGAAAACAAGAATTTTTACTCTGTCCTTTAGAACAGGAGTGTTCTGTGAAGTTTCTAAAAACTGAATTTATTATTGTAATCTTGCAAGTAGGAGGATTCCTCAGAAGGAATATTTCAAATTAGTCCTGTTAGGTCTCTAGTGCTAATAAGTGATTTCAGGGGATTTCAACATGACAGTGTTGACATAGGGTGTCTAGACACTATCCATTGTCCATCCCTGATCATAATAGCCTCCATTTCTACTGATAATCAGAGAAACTGTTCGTGATATAAGCAACTCAAACTAATTCATGTCCTATGATGCATTTTATAATGCAATCAGTATACTGAAAAACGTAGTGAAAAGTTATATTAAACTAGTTCATTCCAAATTTCCAAGTTAACAGAAATGGCAATATTATAATTGCTTATTAGGCAATATTTTAAACCCGAAGAATATTGATACCGTTCAAAGAATACTTTGTGTAATCTGTCAGAACCTTTTCAAAATAATAAATTTTCAAAAATATTACAAATCTAAAGCTCAGTAATTAATTTTAACTCACGAATTCAGATGACTTGAGATATTATTTTAGAAGATCCACTATAACAATTGTCTCTATGATTGCAATTATGTCTATCTCTACTTTTACTAATAAGAAAAGCAAATATGTGTGTGTGTGTGTTAGTGCTTTATAAAGTAGATAGTTTGTTATCAATTTGTGCACACACATATTTTTACGGCCAGAAATGTGCAACTCGGAGATATTTCGAAATTTTAATTAAAATTCTAAATAATTTTAAATTAAGGGAAATTTTGACGTATTTTTTTCATAACTTATGAAAGTATTATTGCACGAAACTCAATTTAGGGATTATACCCCATCTTAAAATTATGAAATCATCTTTTCAATGATACCTATTTAAATTGCCCTTCAATTTTCCCTAATTTTTACAATTTCTTAGGATAATTTTTCTTGAATAATTTTCAAAAATACTTTTCATTATTGTAATGAAATCTAAACTTTCTTCATTGTTTCCATAAATGTTTAATCGAATGTTTTCTTCCATTGTTAAAAGCCAAGAAAAGAAGGTTCTGTTTATATTTTCACATTCGAAGTCAATGTCGTAATGGATTTTAGCTTTCTTATTTTAGCTCACTGAGTTTTTTTCTGAAATATATCAGAAAAACCCTCGAAGAGATTAAATGAATTAAGAAACGTATCTGATATGCTGAAGGATTTTGCTTGTTATTCTATTCTTTTTTATCAGAAATTTTCAATCCAGGTAACATGCTGTTCGGTTAATTGACTTTCAATCATTTTCGATTTTAGAATAAAGTTCGAATCTTTTCTGGGAGAGATAACAAATCTAGCTGTTAAATAATATCATTAATTTAATCTTAAAAACATTTAGCCCTTAAACGCATGAATTTTTTATGTTGTTTCTAATGTAATGTTCTGATGTTCAACGTTATCTTCTACCAAATTAAGTAAAAACCAGAACTACAACCATCTATTGGAGGAAAAGATACAATGATCCTTCCGAAAACTTAATGCAGCAGAATAAACATAAATTAGTTAACGGAAATTTCACTAGATGCCAATCCAACACAATTATTTTGCATGTTACGTACATGTAGCGTACCACACGATTGATTTCCAGGATAGCTCCAGGAACCAAGCAGAGGAAGCTATACAATAAATTATATGTTCTATGGTATAAATTGAAACGAAACAAGGACAAAATTCCTCGTGAATGTCTAATAATAGTAAAAGAGAATGTGTGTGAGGAATACAAATATTTCCTTATTCACTCAGCTCAACATTTGACTTTCTTATTAACGTTAATAAGCTTCTTGTTGTGTCTGTAAAACAAAACTTATCTGAGATGATGACTAAATTATGAAACATATACGTTAAAGAGATGCTATTCGAATGTTTTTATTAGAAAATTTAAGCGTAGCTTATGCTATTGTAATAATTCAATTCTGCATCATTTCTACATTTACATCAAAATAATATTTGGATATATCACTCAATGATGATTAGGGAGATGCATGAGCACAAGGCTCATGCAGACCATGGTTCAAATACCTATCAAATATGAAGTTACAAATATCTTGCTCAATGACTTTGAATAGAAGGAATATCATAGATGAACACTTAGAGAGCACACAATTTGCCAAAGGCAGCTAGTTATATAACACTATGCTATGAAAATAATATAATAAATACTGTACTTAAAGAATTTTGTATAATATGTGGAAGGCAATATTATAAATTCTGCATTTGGCAGTATAGTACAACATTCATCCATACATTTTGTTTTACGTATTTTATTTTAAGTAAGAATATTAACATTTGTGTTTTCTTTTTCTATAAGAGAAATTCGGTATCCTTCAATCATAGCGTTCCTATGACTGAAGAATTCATGATGATTTTCTTAAGTTGTGAATTAATTGGTATTTATATAGAATCATTTTAGAGTTTGGTCATAGAGTAGATGGTGTGTTGGAGGGAAAACATCTTTCCTGTCTTGATAACTATTGAAAATGCGCATTTTAGGATTTTCATCTTCTATTTTCCAGAGGATTTGATCGTCATCAGACTGCGGTTCAAAATTACGAGTTCCGTCTCAAAATAGCCCTCGTTTTGCTTGAAAACCAAATATAGCCAAACCAAACTCAGCAGTTTGAACAATACTCTTGAAATTAAGCTGCATTCACATATTTTTAAGTTTTCAACATTTTTCACGATGCAATATTATACACAGAGATGTGACAATGTTTCATTTCTGCTTGGTTTAATTTTGAATTCACGCAGAAAATTTCAAATTAGACATTGTCAACCTCAGCAAATTTTGGAACTTTACCCTTTAAGAAACAGACTGGACAGACTTTTACTTTTCTATATTACTTTAATTATGTTCTAGAATAGTGAATGTTCATTCCTCTTTATAAAAATTTAGATATTATACAGAACTTTGTATTTACAATGAGTTGCGAAATATATCTGGCTTGTTCTAAGAATAAGTTCTAATTCCTAAGAATTTAAATTTAGGCAATGTTTTCTCTGCTGGTGAATAGAGTGAAAAGATTTGCGTGTGTTTTTCCATATATTGTACTAGATAATTATCTACAACTTTCTTCATCTTAACTCTGAATTACCTCCGATTTACTTTTTTCATTTTTCAGTTATAGTTATAACTTTTGTGTGTGCACAACCATTCTACTAACGCCATTTACATGATGGCATATTTTTTCACCAAGATTTCAAGTAAGATTGCCTTCTACTTGTAAATATTCCTTGTAATTTTAAGATCTCTCTTTAGCAAAAAGTTTTAATCAGGTCAGAGTTAATGGAAAAGGATTATCGTTTCAATCTTAGGTTAGAAAATCGCCTGACAAGTGGCAAACAAAAATAAAAGTGTAGTAAATTCTTATTCACAAAACAATTACAAGTGTTTAATTTCAATGATTTTGAATCTTTATTTAATTGCTATTCAGAAGAGCTTAAATTAAAGAAAACCAATAAATCAACAAATGGAATTTTTTTGGATTTGGTGATTGAAATTTTGGATTCAGGTCTCTCTATTGGCATTGATGATAAAAGAAAAGACTTTAATTTCAAGGTCATCACACTTTGTGACTTTCAAACTAATCTTAACATTAAAATATTAAAAGACATTATTTATTCTCAAATTAATAGAATAAAAAATATTTGTAACACCGATTCAATACTCGTCACAGCTTTTAATAATTTAAATAATAATTTAAAAGAAAACGTCTACCCAAATAATTTTTTAACTATAATAACTTAATTAAAAAAGATTGAAGAGCTTCTAAATTTATGTTAATTTAATTCGAATTTCTGTCAATCGATGGAGCTAGGTTTGCTAGATTCTTGACTTAACATCCTTTGTTTCTGATCTGCTTCGATAGCGTTGTTTTTACTGGTATTTTTGGCAGGAGGTAATGTTAATTTTTATTCCTTTTTTTCTCTATTGGATTTGCTTAAGAAAACTTTCTGAATTTTTTATTATTTAAGAAAGGTTTTTTTCCTGCATTATTTCAATTATTGGATAAATTCAGGCCACAGAGGGAATATTATTTGACTATTAAGTCATTTCCTTGACAGAAAATATATAAATTTTAGAACTCCGATGGCGAGTGGAACTTTGAAAAAGTTCGCCATTCGAGTTCTTTTTCTTTTTTCCATTTTATTTGTTTAATCTTAATGTTTCATAATTTTTCTTGAAGCATGATTTTTGTTGTTTGACTGTATCTTAATTGGTTAGTTGAATCTAGACAATATTGTTAATGCAATCACTGGATGCTCCTGCGTTGCGCGCCAAGGGTATATGTTATTACTATTGTTTACTTTCTTCTGGTTCTTCTGTAATTTCTTTTTGTATAATTAAAATATCTTATTCACAAAATCAGCCGGCAGTGATGGGGTGGGTGGGCGAAGCGCACAGCCTCTTTTTACCAAAATCTTCGACTCCTAACAAAAACTTAAAATGATTTTGAACTTATTAAAATGAATTGAACCTAATTCATTTGGATGCCTAAAAGGGGCTGATTTGCTGGAAAGGAATAATTTACAGTGATCTCTCACTTATGCGCGGGCGCAGGGGACAGCAAAAAACCCGCATAAGTGAGAGACGCGCATAAGTGAAAAACAACAAAAGGGAGTTCAAAAGTGAAACATCAATACAGTGTACATATATTGTTAATTAATACTATGTATATAGTACTGAAAAATGTAAATAAGATGCTTCAAAATGCAAATACGTGTATAGCTTCCGTTAATTTTTTTTAAAAGCACAAAGAAAATGGAAATGCTTCCGATTTCTTAAAATCGCTCTCAATGTCGATTCTGGGAAATTAAAATGCTCCGATAAAACTTTTTTCGAGAAGCAAGGATTTTCTTCGAATTTTTTAATAACATCCATTTTAAACGAAAGCGACAATTTTATTCTTTTCGCCATTTTAAAACGTAACCATCTAATCAAAACTCCAAAGATGGTTACTTCGTTAGCGATCAGTGCCACGTGGTATGTAAAATACTAACCTCTCTAATTGGCTGCTGTATAAATGCGACTTTTACTGATGTCAATCACAAGAACCCCCACTTACACCCCTGTGCATAAGTTAGAGGAATGTGTTCCTGGAATCTGAAGAATAGAGGAAGGGCGAGGGAATGCATTCTTAGAAGCAGAACAAAAAGGGTTTTTGTTCTGTTTTCTTGTTCTGCTGGGAAAAAAAACTGCTAGGAAAAGAAAACTTTCGCGACGCGTATAAGTGAGAGGTGCTTCTTTAGTGCGGCGCATAGATGAATAAGACTTATCATTGTTTTCCTATATCTCCGGCCGGGACCGCGGGAAAAACGCACATAAAATAGAGCGCGTATAAGTGAGAGGTCACTGTAGTTATCTCGTCACCTTATACGCTTAATTCACGAAACTTTCAGCATCCATTCATTCTCCCTTCCACACAACATTCATTCCAGAAAAAAAGAATCAGAAAATATTATACCTGATTTTTACCTGAGGTTTATACTGTCAGAAATTAGCTTATCACATAGCCATGTCTTGCCTTTCTGACGATACTAGGGAAAAAAGTCAGTCAGTCTTATACCTGATATTGTTGCAATATCTTATAATTAGTTTTTGATAAACTGGATGACTGGATTCCATTTATGAGTATTCATAGTCATTGTTGCGTCGTCTCCAGTAAATCAAGCAAGTTCGGTCTGTTGACCCTTGACCGGATGTGAGGATGGAAGCTCTTCTCTTTGACCTTTCTTGTGCAGCTGGTTTTCGTTTCTGAACGCGGAAGTCAGTTTCCACTGTAACACTCCAGCATAAGGTGCACTGCTTTTTTCAGGGCGCAGTTGGAATTTTATTTAAGGAAAGATCTCAGTCTCGTTGAGACAGGCGCACATTACAGTGAGATAAGGGTGATGCGCACTCTCTTCAAGAGAGAGGCACATTATTAATGATGAATGTAATTACGAATGTTTGATGTTATAGTTTAATGCAATAGATATCTGCTGAGTGTGAGTGCATATAAACTCTGCGTGAAGTATTTTATCTACAAGTCAATAAGAGAATAAAGGTATTAAATCGCATACAGAGAGTCGTGTCATCGATGGATTCCAGATACACTTCTGTGCAATTAATTTGAATTTTTTCAAGAAAAGGAATTAACAATTGTGGATTTGTTTGGTAATTCTCCAGATGCAAATCCCATCGAAAATTTGCGGATCATTGGGAAGAGACGTGTGAGTAAGGTGGACTGTTCGACCAAGAGAAAAATTATTGAGAATATTATAAGAATTTGGTTTCGTGATGACGATGTCAAACATTTATGTTCTAAATTAGTGGAATCCATGCCAAAACGTGTGCAGGATATCCTTAACCCATATGGTATCAAGCATTGAAAAAAATATTTTAAAAAAATCTAAAAAATATGTTTCTTTAAGCCTATCTTTACATATAAAATAAAAAACTTACCAAATGGTACTTACCAATTGTAGAATCCACTGCTATTAGTCCTTAAGTAGGTGGATGGGGAGGACGCATCTTAAGCATAATCGAACGTTACATTTTTTACAAATAGTTGTTGATTTTGCTGCACAGGGTTTAGCTGGTATCATCGTTGTCAGTTTTCTGGATTTTTTGCAATAATATGTTCATTTTTAAACTTTAGAAAATCTTCTTTAGTACGTTCAACACCCAGTTTTCTGCAAGGTTGTTTCCTTGTAATAGAAAGTCCCAAATAGGAAACTGTCTATTTACTCGAAAATCAAGAAGGCACAGACTATCATCACTAAATACGTGATTGAGCTTCTATTAAGCAACAAACGCTGTTTCAAAAGCATATAAAATTCAGAAAATTCTCCGAATTGTTAAAGAGCTTTGTTCAGCGAATCAAAGAGGGGCCTCACTTTGAAATATCTAGCACTCAAGTCAAGTTGTAAGTTATCATTAAAATGAAGATATTTCTTTATTTCGTAATATGTGTTCTTTGACATCCCTTTATTTAAAATTAAAGTTCCAATGCCGGGTGCAATTTCCCAGTACTTATTCTCTTGAAGTAAAATATGATAACCACTGTAGAAGAGAATTGCTTCATTTCAACCAGGATTATTTCAAAAACATGATTATTCTTTTGCCTGGAAAATTTAATTGACTCTTCAACCGTCTGCTGAATTAACTTTAAACAGATCAACTCAAATCGTTCAATGGGAGATTTAGCTGCAACAAAATATAAATCATTGCCTTTGTCGTCTAAAGTTCACAAAAAATTCAAGGCTTCCTGCACAGTTAACAGTTTACGTAGAATTCTAAAATGGTAGCATGAAAATATTTTTCAAAAGAAAACAAAAGTCTAGCATACGGAAGCAGAAAATACTAAGTTTTCATCGATGAATTTCAAAATACAACTGACTGCATGAGCGTCATGACTAGGTTCTTTGAGAACATTTGACTCCAGCCATCATGCCTGGTCATGATATGTCCAAAGTGCCTGTCAGACAGACTGCTGGCGCCTGTATTACCTGTAGAGCTGAAATCTTTGGAATGCAACAGAGAAAGGAAGGACTTTCTCCATTACTAATTGATGGGAATAGGTATCAATGCATCGTACCATCATCCTATTGATAGGAAAGTCGAAAATGTAAGGAAAATTTATCTTCTAAGTCATTTTTGACATTGAGTTTTAACTAGAATAAGAGTATCAACAGTACCTCAATAAATTTATATGTATGTTTTTCCTGAAAGTAAAAAGTTTAAAAAACTTGTGTATTGAAAATGTAAGAAAAAAAATTTGCGATAATTGCAATATTAGAAATTTAATAAAAAATATCTAACATTAATTTAAACATGCGAGAAAGACTTATATATATTAAAATTACTCTTGAATAACAAGTCGTCTTTACTTAGAATTTAAATATTCAAAAGAATTTATGTAAAGGCCACTTATGTGTGCTGTCGCATATTTAAGAGGATGAGGAAATATGACTTAAAGCTAGAGGAGGATATATTTTATACTAACATGCTGTGCTATGCACGTTAGTAAACCTATACTAATTAAACTGCATATGTGAAAATTATGTGTTTGCCCCAATTAATTTGCACATTACTGTAAGGACTCAATTTTACAATCGATTAATGAAATTTAGAATAACATTTTCTCCTGATTAGCTTGCGCAGTTTGCATAATCATGGTTTTATTTTGCTGTTTCTGTTTTCCCGGAATTTTATTGTGCCTTTAACATCTGAGATAAGATTTTGGAACGATTCCAAGAAGCTGAACGAGATAAATATTTCTTTAAATGTTTCTGCTGATGGGTCCTTATTCAGTTCAACGAACTGAATCACATTCTTGTTCCAAACTATGTCAATAATGTTTATCTGTTATGCCAAGTCTTTGGACCATTATACCCAGACTTTATGCGATATGAAAAAAAAATAAGCAGGAGCTTCTGCTGAAATATTTTCTGATATACTGGGTGTGTACTATAAACGTGGCCCAATAGTTAATTTCTAAATCGTGAGAGACAGGCATTTGCTACCAACTCGAAAAAGGATTTGGATGACGTAAGGAAATATATTTTGTGTAATTCGAGTACGTAAAGGCATGGCTGAAAATATTGCGAAGTAAATTTTAATGGACGAGTTTTCTGTTTTGTTAATTTGCGGAAAAGTAGGTTTCCCGCGGGCCCATCAACTTCCGTTGTTAATGTTAAGTCAATGGGAATCTTCAAAATTTCAACACTCTGTTTCAAGATATCAATTAATGTTTGAATTGGAGATTTTTAATGTTATGCCTTAAGAAAACTTTGAGAATATTACATTTAATGTTCCTATTGTTGTAGCGATCAATGTTTACTTAAGATAAGGGCCTAATTTTGTGGAAAGGTTGCTGTAATTATTCTTTATTGCTCTTTTTTGGCGACATCCAAGTTTTGTTTATCGGTTAAATTTTTAACCTTACGATTTAGATAATCACTGGCGGTTAAATTTTAAACTAAGTGATTTAGCTAATTCCAAGAGTTCCATTTAGAATTTAAATGCTTTAAGAGCTTCTTTAACCGATTTAAGAAGAAAGGATTACACAAACTCAAAGAACACGAAATCAACGCTTTGTATACTAAAGAAAGAACTGATTCTAACTTGGCGCTTTTTGGAGTTTCCAAATGGATTTGGCGATTGCTTAAATCGCAGGGTTACCGGAAAAATGTCTTTCAATCCAAAATAAACAAATCAGAAAACTCCTTTTAGTAATATTCAGTAAAATATTTTTGACACACTAACATTTCAGACAAAAAAGAACGCCGTCTCTTACCCCCGTACCCGTGACCAGACCGGTCACTGAACGGTTTGATGGGCAAGACACGGAAATTTTATTTAAGAAAAAAAATAAACAAAAAGAAGGAAATATATACACTATGTACAGCACAGGCATTTTCACTTTTACACTATAAGTTCGTAATAGTCTTTTCTTTAGATGATGTTATACCTTTCTATTATTTGAAGGGGGGAATGTCAGATAATTGAGCTACTAAATTCAGCTCGCTTGAAAGTTGAAGGCTAGGGAGGCCGGAAAAGATCTCTGTTTTCGCTAATGAATTTGATAATCACACGAATTTTATGCCTGGAGACGAGGTTATTGGCGACCTTTTTCAGCCATTCCTGTTCGAGGTTTGGCGCTGGCTTCCTCATATGCCAAGACACTGTATAAATACACTCCGTGGCATAGTGAAGTGCCGTACCAATTCCACCACAACTCAATAATCGCTGTCAGACAGGTGAAATCTTTTGAGATAGGCAGGGAAAGGTCCATGTTGAGAGAAGAAGATAACATCCTCTCTAATCCAGTTAGTGGGACGGAGACTAACTGAGGGTATGATGTTAAAGATTTTCCTGCCTGTATCGCCATTCTTCCATGAGGTTTGCCACTCCTCAAGCATCCTCTTCCTGGGGAGGCCTTTTATGTGCGGTTTAGTAAGCTTAGTGTGTGAATAGGGTTGCCCATGTTGTGTTGCGTCTTTTGCCTGTTGGTCTGCTCTCTCATTGCCTATATTGCCTGCATGCGCTTTAACCCAAGAGACTTTTAATCTTGGATTTGTAAGGAGGATTTTGAAAATTTTTCTTGCTGTTTCGTTTGTGCTATATTCCACTCTTCTGCGACTAAAACAGACCGAGTGATGGAACATTTAATTTCGCTGACACAGACCATTTTAGACAATTTCAATGGGCGCTTCGAGAAAGAGGCGCGAGTCTTTTTCCACTATGCAGCTGTTCGGCTTAAATTTATGAAATTCAAACCTCCATAACTCGGTCAGTTTTAGTCGTAGAACAGTAGGCATTTTATTTTTGTTTAAAATGTTAAAGTGTCGTCACCTTCATCTGGCCGTGGTTCAAGATTACGACTTCCGCTCCAAATATAGCCCTCGTTCTGCTTCTAAACGGGACGTTAATATATCGTAGACTAAACTATTAAATAGTTCAAGAATTTAAATGCTACGCACAAAATAAAATTAATTGGTGAATCAAATTAATTGAATCAAATTAAAATTAATTCATTTATTTTATACATTGAGAACGCTTGGAGGTGCTGTAGTTCCTCTGTGCTTGAGCACAAGCCGCCCTAGGTTCTGAAGGTGTTTTATTATCCCAAATTTTATTGGTCTACAGGACAATATATCACAGGCTATGACGATGAGACTTAACGTTTTTCATATGCCTCTTGGTGTTTTTAGATTGAATTTGTTACAACTTTTAAATTCATGATCTTTTCTTTCTGACTTTTACAATCGTTTTTTTCTGATTTTATCATGCTTTTTAATTTTTCCGTGTTCTATTGCGTTCATTTTTTTGTAATTCTGCATCGTTTTTTAAATGTCTTTTAATGCTTTTATAAGCTTTTGTGTTCCATCGTTTCACTCTACGAGTGGAGTTTTGTCTTTTTAATGTGAGTATTCTTCTTTAAATAAATTAACAAAAACCCAGAGATCATAGAGTTTTTGACAGGTTATTTGGGGAACTTTATACTTTTAATATGTCTTTTCGTGTTTTTAAGATTGAATGTTTAGAACTTTTTAATTCCTGTTGTGCTTTTAGTAGTTTTTGATTGAGTGTATTCAACTATTAATCCTTAATGTTTTTTTAAACTTTTTAGATTTATTCATTTTAATTCCTAAATCTTTAATGTGTTTTTATGTTATTAAGATGACTGTATATGGCTTTTAATATCCTCGAGTTCCTCTTAATGTCTCTGTGACTGTGTGTGTTCAACTTTTAAATTAGTTATGCATATGTAAATTTTTTTATGGTTTAGTGATTATGACTTTTATATTCTCATCATATTTTTAGTGTTTTTCATGAAGACTGTATACAGCCTTTGATTTCCCAATAGGTTTTTAATATCTTTAGTATTTAGGTGTGTTTGATGCTCATTGATCTGCACTCTGTAACAGGAATTCTCTCTGTAGTGTGCGTTTCTTTTAATGTTTTTATGATGACTGTATACAGTGTGTGATTTCTGAATAATTTTTCATGTCTTTAGTATTTAGATGTGTTTGATGCTCATTGATCTGCACTCTGTAACTGGGGTTTTCTACTAATGCATTATGGATTTATTGCGTTCCGTTGTGGAATACACAGTTTAGTAAATGGAAAGGATTACGGAAAACCACTGGACTCATAAAAAATCATGGAGAACGTTTTGTCACGCTGCAGCGCAACCTATCGGCGACTTCCTGTACTAATGTTTTTTCAATAAATCTCGAGCGCATGATCGAGAGTCTGACATCCAAATTTAGGTCATAATGATCCATACAAAGTCCTTCACGGCCCTCGGAGTTGGGGAAGTTTAATTCCGGCAACTCTGTATATGCAAGTAAATATAGAAACGAAATAACATACATTAAGAATAAACAAAGACGAAATGTTTTCGTAATTATATATACCAAAATAACATATTTTTATGGTGCATCTTGTCGAAAAGTTCATAAGCTATGAAGTATTCAGTAAAAATTCAAACACTGCACTTTCCTAAATTAAAATTATACGGACGTTGTGAAATTTGAACTTCGCTTGCATAAGCCTCATGCAAATTACTAATATATGTAGTTGATTAAGACACGTAAACACTGCTAATGTGATTAATGATTCATTTCCTGCGCAATAATTTTGAAAAGTAGACTGTTGGATGTAGTCAAATTGATGGCACTTTCTCACTCGTATCATAAATCTTAGCAATCATAAATCACCTCAGATTATCGAGACAAATACTTATTAAATTACTGCGTAAACTCTGATTAATTTCCCTTTAGTGCCTTTTAACTTTTCAGTAATGAGCTATCTTATCATACTATTCCCGGCATTAATTTCAACAAAGAGAGGCATTTCGAAATATGTGATTAGAATTTCATTTGAGATTTTAAAGTATTCCTGCAAAATATATAGTGATACGAACGTGTAATGTCACTTTCCTACAATGTTAGTCTTATGGTTAGAAAGATACATTTACAGAAGTTCTTACTACCTATCGGGGATGGAGGCCAACGACCCCGACTTTGGTGACGATTTTGGCGACTTGGGCTGAAAATAAAAGTATTCAAACATGCTGGAATTTCCTCGACATCTCTATTAGGAGCGAGAACATGCAGAATTTACACGATGATTCTATGTGACGTCACAGAATAGGTAGGAAAGGTATAGAAACCCGGGACATGATGAGATGAGAATCGACTTTGAACGTCTACTGAGTTCGAAGAATCTCTGTTTAGACTTGTTCGCTTTGCGAGTTGGTCAGCTGTTAGATGTTGAGTGCTATTGCTGTTATAGTTCGTGATTTGCTGTCTACTCGTACTGCTAATTTGTGCAAGTGCTGTTTTTAGTGTTACCTGTGCCTCGCGTTTCCCGGAATATTCGGGAATAAATCGTCTTTCTCCATTATCCGGCTTGTTGCACTGTTTCCACCGCACACACACAGGACGATTTTAGTAATAATATAAATTTCGCAACATTTTCCTATTTGGATATGATAGCCATTTAAACTTCCGATGATATAAATTTCAATTTTTTTTTTATTTGTTACATCGTGTATGCATGTACGTTTATATGAGAGAAAGCTTTCTAAGAAACCCTTTTTAATATGTCTACAAATTTTGCAACATTTTCCTATTTGGATATGATAGCCATTTAAACGACGATGATATAAATTTCAAGTTTTTTGTTATTTGTTACTTCGTGTATGCATGCACGATTATATGAGCGAAAGCTTTCTATGAAACCCTTTTTAATATGTCTATTCAATAAGTCTATAAATTTTGCAACATTTTCCTATTTGGATATGATAGCCATTTAAACGATGATGATATAAATTTCAAGTTTTTTTGTTATTTGTTACTTCGTGTATGCATGCACGATTATATGAGAGAAAGCTTTCTAAAAAATCCTTTTTAATAAACCTATTGAATAAGACTATAAAAACTCATTTCGATTTTTAATTTCACTTATAACATGATTTGGAAAGATTTTGCAATGAGGAGATAGGATCTTGTATTTAAGCTCTTATCTTCTTACACAGGGGTGACTCGTGTATTGGGACTGCAGCACTCCTAGCTTTTTTAAGTGTATAGATTCAATTAGTTATTTATTTTGCTTTTCATGTAATATCCAAATCCATCAATGAAATTAATTTTTGACGCGTTGATCTAAGACGAAAAACTGGAAAAACCCAAGGTCGCTTCAGATAATTTTTCATATCCGCTGTCTTCTCAGAAAGCTTTTCCCTTTTCGAGATTTATAAATTTCCTTTGTTTCAGTTTTGTCCGCTTGAGCATGCGCATTTACTTTCTAATCCTTGACTTTTTTTGCCTGTGGGGATTCCGAAACCCTCCGCGCTTCTGCGCATGCGCCGGGTGGAGTTATTTTCATGAAAATAGGGGGAAAGTGAAGAATGGCAGGGGAGATGTTTACATTCTACTCAGCGTGATCTAACAAAGAACTCCAAATATGCGCTCATATGACTCATTGCCTGACTCACCTTTCCGGTGTAAAATCATCCCAAAGTGCTAGTTTTGGAATCCGTTGCTAAACAGTAGGCCGAGGACTGTCTCAGTGGTAGCACCAGCGAGCTACGGAATAGCGATTCCCTATCCCGCGAGATAGAGATTCGTTTTAAACGTTTTTTCACTGCGGAAGAATGTTAGACGATATGTTCTGTTAGGAAACAGCACATTGGTTGGGCAGCATTGTTTCAAGAGATAAAATTTGAAAATGAATAACTTTGGAAATGAATAATAAAGGAAAACAAAGAAAGAAATAATGATAATTTTAAAAAAATTGTTCAAAAAATTATTGTAGATAAATTTGAATATTTTTTCCCTTGTGTATAATATGAACATTATAATTCTAAAGCTGAAACAGCTAGAGCAATGAAACGTGTGATGTGATCTCAACACCAAGTTCGTGAATCTTGCAAATTTTGCTAGAAATATATCAAAGAAATTCTGTTTGTTTCTGCTTGAGCGATTTCATGTTATTTGATGGCCATACCAATAATGTGTGAAACGTTATTGATAATTTCGCTCGAAATAAAACCAGAAGAGCCGATTTAATTTTAAGTGGTTTTATTAATGCCTATAAATAATACCTTTATTCCTACATGTGTATTTATTTGAACTAACAGCTTTCATTGAATATTTTTTTACACGTTAAGTCGATTCTCTAAATCCTTATAAATAAGAGTAAGGAACTTAGCAAAAAAACCCGTGAAAAATTATTTTAAAAGTTCTTAATTATTGTGTTACTTAAAAATATTAGCAATTACTAAATAAAATTTCTTTATTAACAATAATTTGAAGTCAAAAATCTAATAAATATTTTTCTATTAAATAAGTATGAAACTACTGAAAATTAATTAAGAAGGCCTTAATTTAAATCATACAAAAATCATTAACAAGCAGCGTAGAACTTTACAGTGGAGCCCCTCCCCCCACGGTGTTTTTGCACGAGCGGTCACTGTTCTGACGTCTTGATCATAATACTTACGTTGCAGTTTCAAAGAGCATCAGAACCTCTATATTCGTCTTCTCATACCTCCGAGCCCCGTTTTAACATCCCGTGATATTTCCGGACTGGAGTTTTCAAATGTAACTCTACAAAAAGACTCAAAACAATACATTTCTTATAACCGGAAAAATTTATATTTCTTATTTTACATGCCAGATGGCAGTAACAGACTACTTATAATGTAATTGGAGATAGTTTATTGTCACAATAAGTCCGACTGTTGGTTTTTCTAAAAAATTAAACATTCATAATTTTATCCTATATAAATTTAAAAAATTAAAAATGAATACATATATTGTTCATACACTTATTTTTAGACAATTTTCCGGAATAAAAAGATAGGCCCTTTTTTTACTGTTTTCGTGAATAAAAAATAGGCACTTTTTTTTACTGTTTTCTTGAATAAAAAAATAGGCACTTTTTTTACTGTTTTCTTGAATTAAAAAAATGGGTACTTTTTTACACTGTTTTCTTGAATAAAAAAATGGGTTCTTTTTCCCACTGTTAATGAAAAAAGGGCAACTTTTTTTACTGTTTTCTTGAATAAAAGAATAGGCACTCTTTTTTACTGTTTTCTTGAATTATAAAATGGGCACTTTTTTTCACTGTTTTCTTGAATAAAAAAATGGGCTCTTTTTCACCGTTTTCTTGAAAATTAAGCAATCGTTAAGTGGTTAATGTCCCGTTTTGAAGCGACATGAGGGCTATTTTGGGACAGACCTCGCATTTTTGAATCGCGTTCAGATGACGAGGAAGACACCTGAGCTGCCCCCCCCCCCGTCTCCAATCTTCAGCAACACACCAGCTGGAGGACGTTTGGTCACTAAGTATGATTTAACGTTCAGAAGGCCCAATGCACATGATATTTATTGCAAAGGAATCGGGTTTCAAACTAGGAAGCTTACCATAGGTCATCGTTTGTTTGATTGTTTGTTTGAGCACTAAAGAGGATTTGCATTCATTATAAAAATTTTGTGTTGTGTTTTAAATAGAAAAAAAGTTAAATTCATTGACATTGGAAAATAAGTTCGGCGATCTAGAAAGTTTGTTGATTTATTCATCGACACAGGCAATGAAATTGATTTCATCCATTTCACATTAAATGAGAGCAGCGATGACAGTTTCATTCAGATTTTGAGGTACGTCTCTTTATTGTAATATTTAATTATTTTGTAATACGGTATTTTTAAGGAGAATAATATTTACGCATATTATACTGCATAAACTATAATATAAAGCTACACTGTTTACGTATTATTTCTAACCACGCCCTTTATTACCAGCTGAACATTTTTTTGGTAACAGGAGGAAGAAGAAAAGGCGTTTAAAGAAGTCCCATCACCCAAGCCAAATGAGCGGGATCAAACTAATATAAATTATAATGAAACTTCAGCCGCAATCTTAGACAAACAGCAAATTGATGTTGCAAACACAGAGATTAATGAGTAAGTTTAGTTTTATGATAACTATATTTATTAACAAATTTGTATTGTTGTAAATGTTTGATGTGCCGCCTGGAATAACCTATGCCTAAGGCTTTTAAGAGAAAAATGAATAAAAGAGAAAAAATAAAAAATAAAGTTTCATAAAGGAAAAGTTACTCTGGCCACTATGTTTTTATTTTTTTTATTTGTTGAATATTTGACCATAATATGATGTTAGTTTTTATTATTATTTTCATTTCAAAAGGGGAACATTTTTTGACTTAACAATAAAATTCTCTTTGGACTTTATAATACGTGCCCTACAGTAAAACACCTGTTTCAAACTCGATATTAATGATTTTTTATTATTTCTGGAATACAAGAACGTGGCCAAACCCCAAAGAAAGCTAGGAAAATTGTGGCTAATTCTATGAAATGTAAGTGTAATGCAAGGAAAATAGCTCACCAAACAGGCAAATCATACACAAGCAAAAGGGGAAAATGTGCCAGAAAGAAGAGTAAAAACATTAAATATCTGTATTTTGTAATGCAAATTTAAGTGTGGGGAAACTATTTCAGACACAGAGCGCTCAGATATTCATGATTCATATTATTCCTTATGCGCATCTACAGGAAAAGGACATTTTCTTATTATCACAACATATCGATTGTTAACGGCAAAACCAAAGAGATTGAGAACACGGAACAATGAGTTAAAGCGGAAGATGATGATTGGATGGAAGATGAAGACGACGCAGATAATGAGAAGAAAAAAAATTTAAGTCGTCAAGAAGGAAATTTTCCTTTTAGTACTTTTTTTGAGAAGGGAGAGAAAAAACAGGTATGGAAGTTTTTCTACTTACGAACATAATCCATATCGCAAAAGCCAGTATATACTGCACATTCAACTAAAAATGTAGTAAAAAACACACCAATTCAGGACCAAAGAGGAAAGAACGGAAATAGTAGAAGAGTACCCAAAGGAGACCCAGTTTTAGTAAGAGAACACATAAAATCCTTCCCCATAGTGGAGTCCCATTATTGCAGGGCTCATACAGAACAGAACGCCGTCCCTTACCCCCGTACCCGTGACCAGACCGGTCACTGAACGGTTTGATGGGCAAGACACGGGAATTTTATTGAAGAAAAAGAAAAAACAAAATAAACAAAAAGAAGGAAATATATACACTATGTACAGCACAGGCATTTTCAGTTTTACACTATTAGTTCGTAATAGTCTTCTTTTCTTTAGATGTTGAAATACCTTTCTTCTATTTGAAGGGGGAATGTCCGGTGATTGAGCTACTAAGTTCAGCTTGCTGGGAAGTTGAAGGCTAGGGAGGCCAGAAAAGATCTCTGTTTTCGCTAATAAATTTGATAATCCCACGAATTTTCTGCCTGGAGACGAGGTTATCGGCGACCCTTTTCAGCCATTCTTGTTCGAAGTTTGGCGCTGGCTTCCTCATATGCCAAGACACTGTATAAATACATTCCTTGGCATAGTGAAGTGCCGTGCCAATTCCACCACAACTGCAGTACTCGCTGTCAGACAGGTGAAACGAAGCTCAGACAGGCTCATACAAAAAGAGAATATCTGGGTTCTCACCTCAGTACAGGAAAAATGTACGAAATGTTCCTACAACAGTGCTGTACTGAAAAAATAACTGCAGTTAGAAAATCAATGCACTACAGAATTTTTGCCACGGAGTTTAACCTTGGATTGCACTCTCCAAAACTCGACAGATGTGACCTTTGCGAGAATTTCAAAGTGGCGAAACAAACTCAAACACTGACGGATGATGTTAAATATGAGTGTGATGTGAATCAAACGTCAAAAATGAACATGCGAGAAGTTAGGAATGAGGAGAAGAAAACAGACATTTGCCTGCATTGCTATTTGACTTACAAAATGTAAAACCGACTCCACATGTTAATATGTCTACGATTTGACTGCGTACTACACGCCTACTAAATAAGTATATTGTGCCTTGTCGAGTGAAAATTTATCTGGCCGCGCTGGTAATGATATTGCTAGTGCCTTTCACAAAATACTGACCGTACTAACAGAGGAAATGACATAATTGAGTTAATAATGTAAGATCCCCCAAGATCATTAGCGACCAGTAACTTTTTTCCCACGCCCTAACATGGGTCACTGAACAGAGCAGGTGCCTCAGCGGGAAATCCAGCTTGCCGACTCCGGACATCTCGTTAAAACGCCGACAAAGAGAGCCGGGAGTCCATTCTGTCACCTGTGGACTACTCGTTAGTGGAAGTGATGGATAGGGTAATTTATCTCCAGCCTGAGAAGATGCTTGCGACAAAGGAAAGGACCAAAAAGGTAAGGAGCCAATAATGGCTCGCTGAAATATACTCCACCTACAAAATTGACGAGGATTCATGGAGAGGCCTCTTGACCTCTCCCCCAGTAGGAGGACGATGGAGGTTAAAAGAAAGAGCGAGGATGGAGAACGGAGAGAGATTTTTGGAAGAGGAGAAACGAGCAAGGGCTCGATTTTCTTGGTGGTGAAAAGATAGACTTGGGTCGCTGAGATCTCAAGTCCAGTCGACGGAAGACCGACTTCCTTTTTCAGGCCATTCGTAGAAGTGGGCATGTTTGGTTATGTGACAGAGTTCTGTATAGAACTGTACCAGAACTGTAACAATTATTTATTATTTTTTCATAATTTTCTTACATTTAATCAAGAACTTTGCTAATAAATCTCTTGCACGCACGTGCTATAACAAAAATGGATTATTTCTTGGCTCTGGACCTTCCTCCCCAGAGGCCTTAGCTGTCAAACACGTTACAATAACATGGTCGGATTCATTTGTTCCACAAAACAGAAATTCGATCATTTCAATCTCAATTCTACATTTTCTCAAGGATAATAAAAACCAGTAACTATGAAGTGCTCTTTACCAGAGGATTTATGCGTCCAAAAAGTTGATAGCGTTCGCAGCAACATCGAAAAAGCCATGAACAAAACTGATTTCTATTCTCCAATTGGATTAATTAGAATTTTAAGACAAGTTAATCCAAGACACCCATATCGTGTCATTCAAATGCGGCCTGTTGACTTTAAAGATTTTCAAGGAACAGCAAAGCTCTCAGATTATAATATTGTACCATTCCCTAGTGTGGCAATTGTAAAATTTTCGAGAACCCTGCACGCGGTGATTTTCAAAACATCCGACGACAAATTGGAACCTGAAAATTCTGCAAATATCAAGTTTGTTGAGAGCTGAAAACATATTAAACAGGAAAAGACATCAGAAAACTGCAATTTGAGTGTGTTCCAAGTAACGCGTAAGGTTCAAAAGGCTGCAAAAGAAGTAAATGATCAAAAAAAGAAAAATATATAAGCAGCATTTCCTATCATGACTATAGAGGATATGAAAAATTATAATGCTATATTACATTTTTAAAAAACTTACTAAACAGTGCCTTTCCATTTATAATGATAAAAAAATGTTATTTCATTTTTTCCATTAAATTTCGAATCAATTACAACTTTGTACCGCACAATTGTAATTTATCTAACAAAAGTGTTACTTTGACAAAGTTCCATGTGCAGTTAGAACCATGTCTCTTTCGCGAAAGCTATTTCTATTTTGAACAAGGTTCTAACTGCATTTTTCTGAATTCGAAAACAAAGAAATGAAATAAAAAAATTTTTAAATAAAGTATGGAACATCTAAATAAAGGCCTTGTGATGTAATCATTAAAATATTAATTAAATTAGATCATAAATAAATAGGTTGTAACCGGTGGAAGATTTAAACTCGTTTTTCTCAAAACTTACTCGCATGCAGTTAGAACCTTGTCAAACCAAGGCACCGAATTGTCTAGTGAAGCTATTCGAGATTCAGAATGGATAATGAAAATGTATTCTTTTAATGACTTGTTTTATCTCTCGATATAGATCCGGAAAACCTCCTATCAAGCTGAGTCGTTAGAAGCTAAAATAAGAACTAGTTTTTATTCATATGAAATTTAAATAAGATTTAATAAGAAGTTCCCGTGTTAATAATCACCTTTATTAGCGCTTTAAACGAAACACACTCACTAATAAGCATTCCAGAAAAATGGTATGAGAAAGAAAATCCATAGTTTGCGGAGAAATAATAATCTTCTTTAATTAAAATTTCTATTCCAATGTCCTTTAGAAAGACCAGAATAAAAAGTTTGATTACGCTAATTAGCAGATCAATACTCTTTATTAAAAAAGTACGAAGTTACCGAAATAAGTATCTGAAAAATTCAAACTTTTAAAAAATACGGTACACTCGAGAATTATTGCCAATTATCAGCTAAAAGAAAAACTATTAGTATCTGAATTCGTGTTCTATGTGATTAGAAACCCTGGGTTTAAATTAAGTTGAAGCATGGGAATGAATTGTAATTACTGCTAATTTAAATACTTTGGCTTCTTGACGATTTTTAACCTGTTATTTATTAGTTGCATTGGTTTTAACAGACATCTTGTGATCTTTCTTCCCAAAACGAATCAAGTAGTTACGAATACGAGTTAGTATATTTAGTACATGTTATAACTGACCAGCAACGTTCTTCAGACATAAATAAAAACCTCCTAACAAAAGTTAATTTGCTGTATGGGATATGCTATATTGTTATATGGGATGAAGATTTATCAGCAGAAGAAGCTTCGTCGTCTTCTTCTTCTTTGAAGTATTGTTTTAAATGCGTCTTCTGCCTCCAGATGGCGTTTGAGTACCTATGTGGTATTGGATTCTTATATACCTGAATTACCCTCACATTTTACCTACGTTTCCTTCAACACCCTTTACATTTATATTACCTCTTGAAGTACGTACTTTTCAAATAAATACAGCACCAACCTGTTTCATATTAAAGCTTCGAGTATTCATATAGCTAAGGTGACCAACCTTCCTCCCTTAGGGAGAACAGTCCTTCTTTTGTAAGCTCTGCCCTCCTCGAAAGGTGTCC
>BGPR01003008.1:0-22123 GCA_013235015.1 Araneus ventricosus
AACTGATGTGAATTATTGTTCCCAAATTTACTCCAAATTTTTCCTATTTTTTAACCTATTCTTAACTTTTCGGCTATAAAGTAGAAATGAAAGTCTAAATGTTGAATATATTTTTAAAAAAACTTTAATTTGTTTTTTATATATTTATAAAGTTAGCTTTGTAAACCTGCTTTTATTGAATTTATTTTATTTAACGATCATTTAATTTTTTGAATAAAATTGCTAATTGTAATTTTCCTCATACCACTGTATCATGTTTCATTCATTTATCTCCAGACTGTTTAGAGAATAGGAAAGATGATTGAACGCTTTTCTTAAAAATTATTGCCCATTTATTCATAGTCCAATAACTCTAGCATTTTTCTTAAAATTATAAGACAAGATATTTTTCATACAGACCTTATTTATGACCTTATTTTAGACCTTATTCTAAATTCAATCTCAAAAGTTCCTGACATTCTGCTGTACGATTCCTAATTTTTTAGGGGAAAGACTGGAAAAAAACTGTAAAGTTCCAATTTGTTCATTTTTATTTTGAATAATTTTATGCCATGTATTTCCCCACCGAGACCTCAGTCTCATTGACAATATTTTGTTGTACTCTTCCCGTGTTTATGATCATTACCTTAAAAGTTATGTGGGTTTTGTGCTGAGGATATATTTTTGAAAAATGTATTTATTATAGCAAATTTATATAACAGAATCATCACCGCTACAAATTCAAAAAGTTGTATTTGATTATAAGCACCGATATATGATTTAAACAGGTTCATCTCGTTTGTCTCATCTATTTGTTCGGTGTCCATGGTTATTAAGAGATTCCTTCTCCTGGTTTGGCATTTGAACAGTATTGTCCATGGTAATTTGCACAAGAATAGAGCTGTGACGCCCAAATTCCGACATCCTTGCGAAATACTTGAACTTTAAGAACAAACACAGGAAATAGTACTCTGAGGGAATTTGGTGGCTGCGTTTTCCGAAGGGGTATTAAAAAATTATATTCCTTCTTTATTGCTCAGAATTTCGTTCCCGAGCTATGTTTATACCGAACCCGAAACAAATGTTGTTGCGCTTCGGTTGAAGTGGTAGTAGGGTATTTAAATCCACCCGTTGCTTATTGTCACTGATGTCGTGGAGTATCGAGATAGCTGTAATCATTGAAAGATGTTTCATTTATAGATGCACTGCAGAGACAAAAAAAGAATTGTATGCTATTCTCCGTTATTTATACGCGAGAAACATCGTACTGATTTAAAATTTGTATTGTAGAATTCAAATCTGGAAGATTTTGTAACAATCTTTGTCTGATGATAATCCCTTCTGAAAAATCTCAGGAGTTCCTTAACAATCAGAAAGAGCCTGAAGGAATGAACTGTTGTCTTTATATGATCCTTCCAAACTTCTTGATCAATAAATTTTTGCTCCATCCTTCCCTTTCCGGGCTTGAGAAGAAAATTTTCCAAGTTCGGCAAAGTTCAAACTCTCATGATTATCAAAGGATCAATATCCTTACGAACAATAACTCTAGAATTGTCTTTAGTTTCTACAATAGTGGGTGCTGTTTCTATAAAGAGGGCGTCAGCATCACTCCGTGCTTACTTGAAAATATCCCAATGTCTTTGAATTTATCTGTAATCAAACCAATCTACCTAAATTTGTTGTTTGCTTTGGCAAGGAACTTTTCCTAGTTCCGGATGGCAATGATATTTTCATTAAATAGAATTTCTGTTGAAACTGCTTTAGGGCTTTTTTGAAGCTTAGCCATTGCCTTAACATTTTTTTAGCATTAGTATGATAATTAAATATGATGGCAGTGTTTCTACCATAGTTTTTTAATCATTTCACATACTTATCATAACGTTTCATGAAAGAATCGTTTTGACACCATGCTACTCGATGAAGAAGGACCCCTTCATCAACGACGGAGTTTGCAGTTCCGAAATCATAATGAACATCGATTGGGCTGAAACTGTGGAATAAGAATGGTTGTTTTCCTCATTGCGGTTTCATAAAAAAGAGCTACTAAATATGGATTTCAAAATTTACACATTTTTTTTTATTTAAAACCCACACCGGTACCGCCTACCCATAAGGGTTTAAGGCCCAAAATTTACACATGGACGAAGGTCATCATCTGATCATTTGATGACGCTGAATTGTTCAAAGAACAGCAATGGATCGATTAGTAAGGTAACATCAAGATGCGTCGCATGAGTCTTCACTGTTAGAAGGGGAAGAGCTCTATCAAAACCAGAATATATTATGGCATACAAATTGACACCAAACATTTTTCCCCCATTAGTGACTCCAATGTTCAGTAAATCATAGCATTTTATCATTTTAACAGTATCTGTAACCCTTGATGCTATAGGTAAGATCATTTCTAGGCTTGGAAATGGTTGTAGGCGCAAAACCAACGCGATGTTTTCTGGATGTCTTCTTGGTTCCGTTTGCCTCCAGATTCCGTTGCATCCAAATGCTGTTTTCCAATAAAACACCATAAACGTTTTCTTGTCCTTCAGAAATGTTACTTGCATTTTACAAACCATTAACAACAGCTTGAGTAAAAACACTCTCTTTTGTAATCTTTCTGTGCACAAAGCCTCCTCGCATGTTTAAAGAGTTCATGATCGACTATTCTATTGTCATATCACTTGTAGTTTAACTAAAATATTTGTCCTATCGCTTAGCAGTGAAGATATCTACAGTTTATTTTCTTAAGGCGTCTCAATCTATTTTGTTCTCTAACTTTTCTACTATTTGTACCAACAACTGTGTCCTTTTATGGTAAATTAAATTTTTTATGGTACTGAAATACGGAATCATCATCCTCTTCACTTTAGGCAAATATGTCCTCCAATCATTCATTCTTTCTACTGTAATAAGCTTTTTGAGAATTAACCCTTTCGGTACTACTGTCGCCTATTGGCGGCATCCACAAAACGTTCTCTGGGTACTACCGCCGCCAATTGGCGGCTTCAAGGAAAGTTAAGTGGGTATGATTACTCTCTATAGTACACATTACTTTACTATTCTGTGTAAAATTCCCGGCTGTTCTAATCGTTCCATTATATAATTAGTAAAAGTCAACAGCGTGCCTTAATTATATTTATTCTATAATATATAGATAAGCTACGGAACACAAATTGGTATGTGTAGTTATATAGTAAAATGTTTGAACGTTTTACTTACAGTTAGAATTTAGTTCCCTTCAGGATGAGTGCGAGCCTTTGAAAGGATAACTATTGATAAAGGAAATAATTGATTCAGGAAGTGATTCTGATGAAGAAAATGAGTATAATTTACCGTTTCGCAAAAGGAGGAAAAAGAATCCAGCACGTATACTTGGCACCTCGGAATCTGAAGAAACAGAGGAACCTGAAATACGAATTGATACTTCTTCTGGCAGCAAATGGACTTCTAAGAAGCATAGCCCAAAATTCACGATTTTACGCCACAACAATGGGGTGTAGTAGGAAAAAATTTAATTCGTCGAGAATTTTAGATTACTTCCGACTGCTTTTTCTGAAGATTTAGTTAAATTCATTGTGGAAAAACAAACAACTACTGGTGTCGACAACCTAAAAGGGATCACTTAGAGGTTTCAGAAGCGACAGAATTGAACGAATTATATAGTTTTATTGCTGCGTCGTTATTAATGACGCGAAACAAAAAGCTATCCTTAAAGGAATGTTGGTCTAAAGATAAGCTTCTCCGAAGCGATATTTTCAGTGAAGATTATGAGCAGGGATCGCTACTTGTCATTATTGAAAATGTTCCATTCTACGGATAAAGTCGGTCACACCACTGACCGTTTATACAAAATAAATGAAGTAGTGGAAATGTTACGAACACCATTTAGCAATGCATTTCAGCCATACGAACGATTATGTATAGACGAAAGTCTACTACTCTACAAAGGCCGTGTGTCGTTTAAACAGTATATTCCTTCGAAAAGGAGTAGGTTTGGTATAAAGTCATTCCTTCTTTGTGATTGCAAAACAGGTTATGTAGAAGATATAATCATTTATTGTGGGGCTAGTACTACTCAAGCTACCGAATATCAATATATTGGAAGGCCAGGGAACATTGTAATGTTGCTTTTACATTCTTTTCTAAACAAAGGCTAGACTGTCCATCTGGGCAACTGGTTTTCTAGCCCCACATTGCTTATCCTACTCCACGAAAAAGGTACGACCGCTTGTGGCACCGTGCAAAGAAGACGGAAAGATATGCCTAAGATAACTGATAAATTGAAAGAAGGAGAGGTAGTGTTCCGCTCATCTGAAAATCTATTGGCAATGAAATGGTCTGATAGAAAAGAATTTTATATGCTTTCCACTATCAATACCGCAGAATTTGCAGAAGTACCTAAAAAGTCAAGAGAAAATGAATTTATTCTAAAGCCTAAATGCGTAATAGATTATAACTCTTCAATGGGTATAATCGATAAATCTGACATGGTGATAAGTACTATCGATGCAACTCGCAAAAGTTTAAAGTGGAATCACAAATACTTTTTCCACTTGATAGACGTTTGCGTGTGGAACACTTTCTTCCTGTAAAAGGACGCCACAAGAAAACAAATCTCAATGGCGAAATTTCACCTTCAGTTGATTAACGAAATATTACAAGAATACCACAGGAATCATGAATATCAACCATGCAGCAGGTCAGGAAGTAATTATCCCACAAGGCTCACAGAGAGACATTTTCCTTCGATATACCATTAGGGGGAAAAATTGAAAACGAAGATGCGCTATATGTGCGGCTCGTGGTGTGAGACGTGAATCCATGTATCAGTATGTATCAATGTGAACAATGTAATGTGGGCTTGTGCGTTTCCCCTTGTTTCGAAAACTATCACACTAAGTTACACTATTAGTTTGTTATTTATTGTGTTACACTATTAGTTTTGTTATTTATTTTAATTTTGTGATATTGGAACATATTATTTATATCAATATCACTTACTTTAACTAATGTACTGTAAAGAAATAGATATGATTTTAAAACGTTAAGCGCCAAGCATGTTTTGTCTGTCTTTCCATCTGATCCGCGAGATAAGATTCCGTCGAAATCGGCTTTCGGCCGAGGATTGGTTTAGGTTAAGACAAAGCAGTATAAACATTTTAGAAATGTTTTTAAACACGTTAAATACAGCCTCAGTCACCGATGACTCTCGTGGTCCGAATGAAACGTTTAGTGTCAGCCACGCTCTTGATTTCTATGAATGCCGCAAAACACGTTACGCTGCTGTACAGAGCAACCACTCTTGTGGGAAATTTCCTCGTACCACGATTGTATTACCGCGGCCAGCTCCTCCGTACCGGAAGGATTAACGCAATGAACGAATATTGGACTCATAATTGCGAAGTTGTGCCTGTCTCTTTTAATCAGGAAAATTTATCTTGGTACTTCTTTTTGACATCATGCTCATGCTGTTCCATGCAAGTCATCTAGGTTAGTAGTACATGGATTGTTTGTTACGACACAAAGCCAGCTCATTGAAAATTATTTAACACCTTAGTCGCCACGACTCATGTCTGAGATTCGACCCATCTATCTAATTAGATGATCTCATCTCTGATATCTCTCTAACTGTAGTAGAGAAATTATGATCTAATCGAACCATTTAATCTGATAAAATAAAATTTTTAGTTCGATCAATATGAAATCGTAATCGTAAAATGCTTGCTTAATATTAAATATGACCACAGGATCTGCCAACAGATCATCCATAGCCAGTTTTCTACCTGCTGCATAGACAGCAGGATATTTCTTGCACATTAGCCATCCAATATGAGCAGAAAATGTTAGATTTATGACCACTTCATTTTGTGGAAAATGCCTGTGTTAAAAGATTCAGAGTCCTTTGGATCGAATAAAGCAGGTTTTATTTACAGCATGGTCTATCATACATGAAAAGCAGAATCACAGTGAGGATAAAATGAAAGTCACTTACATATATAGATTTTCAAGAGGATTGAAAAGACAGAAAGGCAGCCAATGGGGATTCGTAATGATACAGTGAAACAGCGAATAGAAAACATTAATACGACAACCAATCAGCACTATTTAAAAAGGCGTCAGGTTTCTGAAACTTAGTGATGTAATGTGCGAATACACTATTCTAACACCCGCCCTTAATCGCACATTAAGAACATAAATTTTAAAATTCAAATTTTGAAATTGCATAATTTTAAAAGTTCACAAAATTTAGTTTTAGGCAGTGCTTTTGTTAGCATATCAGCAATTTGATTTCCAGTAGAAATGCATTCTATATTAATTTTATTTCTACTGACAATATCACGAATGAATTTCAATTTAATATCAATATGCTTCATTCTTCCAAAATTATTTTCATTTGCAATACACTTGATACATGACTGGTTATCTTCGTACACTATAAGATTTTTAACACATACAATTTCACTAGCAATGCCTTTAATCCACAAAAGATCTTGAACTCCTTTACTCAAGGCTATTATTTCAGCCTCTGTAGATGATAATGCAATACACTTTTGTTTATTTACACACCATAATATAGGATTATTACAGAACATAATTAAATAACCAGAAACAGATTTTCTATCATTTGAATTTGAACCCCAATCAGCATCAACATATAAAGACAGATCTGAATCATACAAATTACATTTCTTATAGTTAATTTTCATTTTAGCAGTACCTTTCAAGTATCTCAAGATTTTCTTTAAAGCACACCAGGCAGCATCAGTGGGATGTTCCTGAAGTTGACTTAAGCAATTAACAGCAAATAAAATATCAGGTCTAGATACATACGCTAAATAAAGTAAAGAACCAACTAATTCTCTATATGGGCCATTAAAGTGATTACCTTTTTCGAACGTAGCAGCAGTTGCTTTAGTTTCAATGGGAATAGAACAAGGGTTACAATCAAGCATTTTGTACTTTTTCAACAATCTTAAAATATAGGACTCTTGATCTAAGAACAAATTATCCGAAGTAAATTCTATTCGGATACCTAAGAACTCTGATACCTTTTCAGATTTTGACATCTTAAATTCTTTAGATAACATATCAACAATAATATTAATTTCTTGAACATCAGAACCTCCTAATAAGAGATCATCAACATAAAGAGCCATAAAAATTTTATTTGAATTTACTTGTCTTATAAAAATGCAAGATTCAGAATTAAGTTGTTTGAAACCTAACTTATTCACAAAATTAAGAAATTTTTGATACCACTGGCGTGGGGCTTGCTTTAAGCCATACAAACTCTTTTTAAGTTTGCATTTTCTGCCAGTGTTATCATCATAACCTTTTGGCTGATCCATATAAATAGTTTCATTTAGTTCACCATTAAGAAAAGCAGTTTTAACATCTAAAACAAGAACATTAGAATTTTCATTTAGCATAATAATCAATAATAAGCGTAATGCAGGCATACTAATAACAGAAGAAAATGTTTCGAAATAGTCCACTCCTTTTTGCATGAACCCGCGAGCTACAGGCCTCGCTTTGTACTTACC
This sequence comes from Araneus ventricosus, assembly GCA_013235015.1. Taxonomy (NCBI): domain Eukaryota; kingdom Metazoa; phylum Arthropoda; class Arachnida; order Araneae; family Araneidae; genus Araneus; species Araneus ventricosus. Next base: position 7,518 of record BGPR01003008.1, read on the forward strand.
GTCTCTCTTTTTCCGTAGTACCCACCTGCAAGAAATAGCTTTTCTGTCCATTGGCAGTTCTTCTAAATCCCATACATCATTCTCTTTCATGGACTCCATTTTTTCGTCCAAAGCTGCTTTCCAGTTTTGTTGTTCACTATGAGGTAAAGTAGAAATGTCATCAAATTTGAGAGTCTCTTCTTGAGAGAGCATTGCTTGATAAATTTCGGATTCCGGAAACCTAATCGGATGTTTCTTTTCTCTCGACGATTTTCTCACTGTTCCTTCTGATGTATCTTCAGACAGTTCAGTAGATGGCACAAAAATATCGATTTCACTTTCCTCAAACTCATTTTCAGCATCAAGCTCACTTCCATCGATGTTTGGTGACACATAATTAAAATCATTTGAAGATTTCTTTTCCTCATTAAATTTTACATTCTTTGGTATAATGATGCGCTTAGTTGTGGGATCTAGTAGACGATATCCCATTGAGGAATAACCAATGAATATCATTTTCTTGCATTTGTCATCTAATTTCTTTCTTTGAGAATTAGGTATGAGAGTATATGCATCGCAGCCAAATACTCTAAGATTTTTCAAATCAGCATGAGTATTGTATTTTAAATAGTATGGAGTGTGACCGTCAATGGATGTGTTGGGCATTCTATTGTTTATATAAGCTGCAGTAAGGACTGCAAAACCCCAAAAATTCTTAGACAGATTAGATTCAAATATCATAGCCCGCCCTTTTTCCAAGAGACTTCTGTTTGCACGTTCAGCTACACCATTAAGACATGGAGTATACGGAGGTGATGGATCAATTTTTATACCAGCTTCATTTGCAAACTTTAGAAAATCGCCATCAACATATTCCTTTCCGTTGTCACATCTAATTTTCTTTACTGAAGGATTTAACTGACAAAAGTTTTTAAGTTCAGAAGCTGCATCACTTTTTCTTTTAAGTAATCGCACTTCAGTAAAACGGGAATAATCATCTATAAGAGTCATAAAATATTGCTCACCTGCAAAAGTCTTGGGCACAATCGGTCCACAAATATCAGTGTGAATCATCACCATGGGCACAGTTTCTCGTCTCCTGGGGCCTTTTCCAACAGGTGTTGCACACTGTTTAGCACGTGTGCAAACTTCACAGAAAGATGAAATAGTAGGTAATCCTAACTGCTTCAGGGATTGGTTGCACGAGTGACCACATCTTCTATGCCACAGATCATCAATATCCGACTTGAGAACAATTTCACAATGAGGTATAAAATCACTGATATATTGTCCACAATTCTTTCGGTGACCGAATAATAAACACTTGTTTTCTTTTTCAAGAAACACTTCTTCTTTCTTGAAGATAACACAAAATCCAGCAGCCTCTATCTTTTGCACTGATAACAACTGTCCATTTAAATTTGGAACATAAAGCACATCTTTTAAATTCAAATTAACATTATTCGAAATTTCTCCTCGAATAATTCCGATTCCTTCTACTTGAAGAACTGCAGATTTGGAGGCGCACTTAATGATTCCTGATGCTGGTTCCAGAGAGCTGAACCATTCTTTTCTAGAACACATATGAGAAGTTGCACCAGAGTCAATGATGAATTTATCTTCATTTAAAGTTCCGGCTGCGAAAGTTATTTCATAGGCTGAATGCCTTGCACCAGAATCTGCTGCTGTCTTGGACACCGGGCAATCGCGCTTGTAATGTCCGGCCTTGCCGCAGGAAAAACATTTGGAAGTTTTTAATCTACAAAATTTAGAAGTGTGGCCTTTCTTAGAGCAAAAGTTACAAATGAGTTTCTTATATTTAGCCGCAAAAGTTACATTATCTGTAGGATATTTAATAGAGGATTTATCAACAAATTTAGAGTCATTCATTAGAGCTTCGGAATCTATTAATCTTTGAGTTACGAATTCCAAGGTTAAATTTACATTTGGTTGATTCTCCAAAGCAACTTTGACTGATTCATATTCTTTAGGTAAGGACATCAAAATGTAAACGATAGAGTCAATGTCACTTACTTCAGCACCGGATACACGCAAATCCGATACGAGCTTTAAAATCTCGTCGATATGCTGTCTCATTGAAGTTTCTTTGCTCTTTCTTATTGTTGCTAGTCTTTTACGCGTTAAAATCTGGTTCACAGCACCTTTAGCTTCGTACGTAGATATAAGAGCCTTCCAAATCTTAAAAGCGGTGTCCTCCTTTTGTAAAGAAGATAAAATTTTATCATCCAACAAAGTCAGCAGAATTTCATACGCTTTCTTTGATTTCGATACTTCTGTATCATTAGTAACATCAGCTTCTTTTTCTAAAAATTCATCCAGTTCTTTCGCAGCAAATATTGCTTTCACTCTTCTGTTCCAAACAGAAAAATTAGCTCCGTCAAATGGAGCGACTGTATATTCCCTGTTTAAAGCCATTGCTCGCACTTCCTGTTTGATAGGAAGAAACGAAACTCACGAGGAATAAATCCTAGTACGATAGACCTGCTTTGCCTATTTAACGCATCAAAGTATAAACACAGGCGAGGGGTGAGGGAGAACCACGCTCTGCTGTTAGATTTATGACCACTTCATTTTGTGGAAAATGCCTGTGTTAAAAGATTCAGAGTCCTTTGGATCGAATAAAGCAGGTTTTATTTACAGCATGGTCTATCATACATGAAAAGCAGAATCACAGTGAGGATAAAATGAAAGTCACTTACATATATAGATTTTCAAGAGGATTGAAAAGACAGAAAGGCAGCCAATGGGGATTCGTAATGATACAGTGAAACAGCGAATAGAAAACATTAATACGACAACCAATCAGCACTATTTAAAAAGGCGTCAGGTTTCTGAAACTTAGTGATGTAATGTGCGAATACACTATTCTAACAGAAAAGAACCCACGTTTGATGTTGTGGGGATCGGCATCGGTCTCTGTATACTTGTGATGTACTCTGTGATCTCTACACCAACGCAAAATATTATCCTGTAACAAAAAATGGAAAATATGGATATAATAGAAACATTTTTGGAGAAAACACATTTTTATAAATGTACTAGCTGATATACCAGGAAGAGTCAAATTCATGTCGCTTCCTTCCTAAAAACTTCCGGTTTTAAAGGGGCAAGAAGAAAAAAGTCGCTTTGGGATTAAAGAGTAACGAACATAACTCGAGTTAACTCGTCCTAAAAACCGTAGGTTTTAAAATAAGTCGGTCGCAAGCAGTTAAGCACCATTTCTTTCTCCCTAGCTCGTCTCCCTTCGATAGGAACCGGAATAAATAACCTTGAAGGGCTTAACACACTCATGAAGATCATTTAAAAATTTTTGAAAAGTGAGCAAATTACCTCATTGTGAATTATTAATCCAATTGCATAGTAATTCGATTAATGTGCAACCATATTAAAAAAGGTTTATTCTACGACATAAAACCGGAAATAAAAGCTTCCCTTGGAAATAAAAATGACCAAAGAAAAAATTATTTCCTTATATTAACTTTAACAGTGGCAAATGCACGCAAAGATTAAGTCGACTTGAATTTAAATTTTTAGGAAATGAAAGCATTATAATTGCGTTAAAAATGAATTTTCAAACTTTAATTACAATTTGAGAAATAATTGTACTGCAACGAAATAACAATCATTAAAAAGATAATGTTTTGATCTTTAAGATGGTGTAAAAAGAATTTTCGTGCTGTAAATATTTTAGACGTTATTAGGCTTACAATCAAGATTAATAATTAGGATTAAAACGGCTTAATATTCGTAATTTAATTATATATCTTAAAAATTAATTAATTATGAATGTTGAAAATAGCACAGTTGACCTAGAAATGTACCCCAGAATATCGTTTAAAAATTTCATGCTGCTAAAGTTCACCGTTTTGGGGGGAGATCTTGTGACCGACACACAAAAAGACTCATGCATTTTCTGTTTTATATTATAAACTAGCTGATATCCCTGGCGTTGCTCGGGATAAAAATATTTTAAAGTCCAAGTACTTATAACACTTTCAATTTAATAAAAGTGTCTTTCGGCGAAGCGTCTTTAATTGATTTTCGTTAATCAACTGACCCTTTGGAACAGCAGTGAAACACCTCCTTAGTTTGAACCACCTGGCAAGAATCTCGTAGTCATTCGTACTCCATTTTCCCCTCCCCATCATTGCCACGGCAAAATCAGAAACGCTTTCATATCTTGTATTTTGACGTAGACTTACGTCTCTTCATAGTGGTATAATGTTGTGTCGGCAAAGGAAAAAATTATGACGATTTTCGTGATATTTTTAAACGCTTATAGCTCCGAATAGAGAGTTTTAGTTTTATTTAACAGAGAAAGGTTGACATTGAACATTACAAAAATAATTTCGGAATTTCGAATTACGGTTTCGTCACAGTAGAGTTACAAAGTTGATGAAAATCACGAAGAATTTTGATGACGCCACAGCGACCGATGCGCGCGCACGCATCTCTTGTGAGCGGTATATTAACTGGATTTTGACAGATCAATAATTAATTCATTTTAGATTAATTCACTCATTCAGATTAATTCATTTAACAGAGAAAGATCATAGAGCATTGGTCATAGTCACATAGAACTACTTTAGTCACAGTTGAGTAATCGATTAATTAACTGTCCTTAATTAATTATTATTAACAATTGTTGATTTTGTTGCACTGTTCTTTCCAACGATTTAATTGAGTAGAGTTGGTTTTAGTGCCATTTAACTGAGAAAGGTCATAGAGCACAGGCCATAGGTCAAAGTCACATGGAGCTATTTTAGTCTCATAGAAAAACTTAATACACAGAAAGTCACAGTTGAGTAAGGTAAGTAAGTTTAGCCCCTCAATCCCAGCGGCCGTTTCGCAGAGACAGCCTCTCGTCGATTTTTTTTGGTGCCATTATCCGGACAACAATTCTCTATCTTTAGTGTTTTTGTCACTGATCAAAAAAACCTCATATTGTTCTTTCTATTTCACCTTAGGACCTCTCCCTCCGGTAGGAAGTGGGATCAACAATCTTGAAGGATTTTACACACTCATTATGATCATTATAAAATTTCTAATATTAAACGAAGCACCGGGTAAACAGAGTAATTAACATCATTGTGGTGTGTTGCAAACATATTGAAAGAGGTATATGCTACGAAATAGAAGCTAAATAAATTTTCTGTCTTTCTGTTAACATTCAATGAAAACAATATTTTTATCATAACTTTCACATTGGTAAAAATGCCGGAAGGAAGAATTTGATAAAACGATCAATGGTTTATTACAATAACAGAAAGCATTGTTATAAATTGTGTATGAAATAAATTTGAAATGTTTATTAAATTAAAAAAAAGAACGAATAAAATTTAAATTGAAATCATTAAAAAGATAATTTTCTGGTCTTTAAGATGGTATGTAAATAATCTACGTGAAATATAATTTTTAAGAAATTATTGACTAAACACTGAGATAAAACGCCGAAAATTGGCTTAATTTTCTTTATTTATTTAAATATCTTGGAAAATAATTATTTTGAAAGTTTGAAAAAGTAGAATTAATTTCAGAACGGACGCCAGAATGGCATGTGGAAATTTCATGTCAAGACTATTTACCGTTTAGAAGGAGCTCTTGCGACAGATAGACAGATAGAAAATCTTTTTTTCCCTCCATTTTTCACTACGACATCCGAAAGTGAAAAGTCTACTTTGTTGTTTATACTCAAAGAAAACAATTTTCTTATATTAAGTTTAACACTGGCAAAAGTCCGCGCGCGAAACAGTAATTTGGCTTGAATTTATTTCTATAAGAAATTGAGTTAAAAATATATTTCTAAACATTAATAACAATCAGAGAAAACACTTTATCGCAATGGAATTAATATCATCAAAGAGATAATTTTCTGCTCTTTAAAATGGCATAAAAATAATTGCTGTCTAATAAATATTTCAGAAGTTATTGGCAAAAAACGTCTAAGTATTAGGCTTAATTGCGGCTAATTTTCGTTAGTTAATTATATATCTTATTAGCTGAAAATAGCACCGTTGACCTAGAAATGAGCTCTAGAATGTCGTGTGCAATTTTCATGTCGCTACCATTCACCGTCTAGGAGGAGTTCTTGTGACCGACAGACAGACGGACGGACAGACAGACAGTCAAATACATGTATTTTTTGCTTTATATTATAGATAAAAAGTAGAAGATTTTTATATTAATTATTTTCAATTTTTTAGTCTTTATTTTATAATTAATAATTCTGAATATTATGGAATCTTCGAATTTTTCCCCCAAAATTAATTGCAAAGCGGAGCGACTTGTAGTAAATCAAAATTTAACTAAATCGAAGTTTTAATATATTAACCAATTGTATTTTTACTGAGAACACGGAAATGCACAGAATACTCTAGAATGCGAAGAAGTGAGTGAATCTATTACAAAACCCAATGCTTTTCATTCACTCATTCAATACTCAGGAGAGCCGAATCAACATTAATGTTTTAGAGTGCAGGATGACTCTCCGGGAGGAGACCATTCCAGCAGATAGATGCACATGGTGAAAGTGTGGCCAAAAGTTACATCAAGTATTGGACCAAAATTTGAATTTTAGAAATTAAAACGTTGCCAGGTGAAAGAACAGAAGAGAAATTAATAGAAATGTAAGGCCTTCAAAAATTGAAAAATAAATAAAAAAATAAAGTAAAATACACACAAATTAAACGGTAGAAGTTACAGATAAGAATTATAAAAAAGAGATTTCACACTAATTTAGACAAAAGGAAACGACACAACATAATTGAAACTAAAAAACAGAAAAAGTCAAGCACATACACGCAAAAAATATAACGATACAAAAATAAACAAATACAAATTACAACAGCAAATAAAGGATAAAATAAACAAAAATAAAATTTTAAGAAAACAAGGCACATAGTGGAAAACAACAAAATACAAGGATAAAATAAAGAAAAACTACACAAATAACTTAAAAATATAAATATACACAGCATATTAGTAATTGGCCGGAGCATTCAGACTTTTGTTAAAATTGAATTTGTTAAAATTAAATTATAACAGAAATTAAAAGCATAAAGCAACAGAGAAAAAATATATATAAACAAAAACAGTAAAGAACGACCAATACACGAGAACCAACCAACCTGCCATGGCATTCCAAAACTCAAAACTCAAAGTTAACACCCACAGTCCGTAATTTGACAGCAAGTTTTCCTGGAAATTTCATAGCGCCTTCTGATCTTGTGCAGCGACCCATTATTTTGTTTAACATTTATAAACCATTTATTTTTATTATCCATTGGAGTCTTTGTTAGGTGAAAATCCGCTGTAAATCTACATTCAAAAATATAATCACCAATGATACCACACAAATATAATGGAGTAGAGGAAATATTAAAACGATGCAAGTACGCTATAAAGGGTCCATGTCCTGTTACCAAGTAATCCAAATATTTCTTAAGAGTCAACAACTCAAGATCATGAGTTGGACGAAATCCTTGCCTCTTCTACCAGTTTCGGAGTCCCGCCAACTAAGATTCCAATTATCTGAAAGGTAATGTTCTTTATTTTTCTTAGGAATAGAATAAGGAATAGGAATTTCAAAACCATTACCACTTTTGCTTGCTAATTTTGCGAAGTGGTTTGTCTTCTCATTACCTGTGTTACCTGCATGTGCTTTCACCCAAGATAAACCGAAGTAACCACTAGCTCATAAAAGTCTTTCTTTTATTTTTAAAATGAAGTTTGATTTGGAGCTTCTCAAAGCCTGAATAGACGAAATACTGTCTGAATAAATATTAATTTTGAATCGTTCTCAATGGCCCAGCAAACAGCAAAGTGAATTGCAGAGAGCTCAGCCTGGAAAACAGTATTATACGATTTCAATTTGAAGCAGCTCTCCGGGCATAAACTATTATCTTCAAAAGTACGCACAGCGAACAAGACGTTGTGTCCAACCCCAGATCTTTCAGTGTATACTTCAAAATGAACATTATTGAGTTTTTCAGGAAAGTTAATACTCTAAGGGGACATACGACTGTTAAATCTCGAAATTTTCGATTTTTTGAAAAAAAAATATATTATTCCCCATTCTTTTCTGAACAATTTAAAAAAAATCTGCGTTAAAAAAATTCCCCAAATTATGAAAGTTATGAAGGAAAATGTATGAACTGTTTAATGTAAACATTGAAAAGTGCCAGGCTCACTATTTCGATTTAGCCATCTGGCAGAATGCTGCAAACTAGCTAAACGATTTGTTCGTCTGAAATAATTTATTTTTCCCTAACTGATGAGTAGAAAACGTACTACTCAACTCTTCTCACGTCTCTTTACTATTTTTCGACGATTTCCATCCACATTTTTATACGAATCTCTTCAGCTTTGATTACAAGCATTGTGCTACAGATATGAGAATGGAACCTTTTACTTCCTATTTCTTTATATACTTCCGAGGGATTATTTTAAAATGAATTCCAGTGAAGTAAAATGAAATTCTGGCCAGCGGCAAAAGAATTGAATCAACATTCTAAAATGGTGTTTGTTTGTAAAATGTTTTGGAAGATGCTTCACCTCACCCTGGAAATGAATTATCTGTGAATGTATCAAGGCCAGAAGTGTCATCAAAGCCATAACCTGTGCAAATGATTGATTAGATGAAAAATATATGTTTGAATAGAAAACAATTTGTGTTGCAAAGTTTGTTCTGGAAGGATAAGTGTGAGTGGTAAAAGAGTAGATGGATTTTCTCCATTATTTTCAGTCACTTGCTGTTCCCGTAAATTGGAAGTTTCAACAAGAAACTCTAAATTGTTAAGCCCAAAAGAAAAACATTCCAGAAATAAATATATGTCGAAAGCGTGCAAAGGTTGTAGTTTGTGGAAAGGGCCGCGTCTTGGTATTGCATTTAAGAAATGGCACGCCAAATTCTCCTAAGTGTGTACCAAGAACCATACTGGATCATCCGGTGAAATGGAAGCAGATGGAATGGTAAAACTGTTTCAACGCTCTGAAAGTGAAAAAGGTGTCCGTTACCAGAACTGTATTGGTGACGGTGACTCCAATACATTTTTGTCAATCTCGGAATGCCATTCATATGGCAAAAATATACCTCTTTCAAAACTAGAATGTATTGGACATGTTCAATAACAAATGGGCTCTCGTCTACGAAAATTTAAAAAATATGGCTAAAAACCTTTACGATAAAAATCAATTTCGGGGAAAGGACGTCTAACGGATAATATAATTGATCAATTATCTGTTTACTATGGCAACGCTATTCGACAGCATTCAAGTTCTGTCAAGGACTTGAGAAATGCTGTATGGGCCATATATTTTCATATGCGATGAACCGATAATGAACCTCTACATGGCTTCTGCCAAGCTGGTTAAACATTATGGTGTAAGTACAGCCAAGTGGTTTCAAAGGAAACTGCCGAAACCTTTCACCACTAAACCAGCTTGTCTCCAGCTGTTATGATGCAGATGGATTTTACCCATTTGGTACGTTAATATTTTAACATTTTTAAAACAAAAATGCTTTCAATAATTGCATAATTTTTTAAAAAGTGTTTTTCGAGAGTAATGTTTTTCCGATTGTGAATATATTTTTCATTTTCATTCAATCATTAAAATTTTTCTGATTGCACATGTAAGAAATTTTAATGAAATTTATACTATAGCATCATATGTTAACTTAACCCCTTTAAACGTGCTGGAGTATAAAATATTTTAAGTTACATTAAAAAATACCTTTAAAGCGCTATATCTCTAAATGTATTTTTTTGATATACGCATGATATCTTAAGAACTATTGAATATTTTTAAATAAAATTTTTTACTGGATATGTATTATACTATGGTTTACAAATTGCAACAAAATTTTTTTGGCATTTTCTCTCCACAGAAGTTTTGTGGGGAGTTAGAACAGTTAAAATTTTAACTATTTTTTACACTTTATTTTTGATTTTTATAAAAAGTCGAAATAAAATTTAAATGTAAATAAATTGTGGTTCAATATCTTAAACAGACTGTTTTAATAAATTAGATACCCAAAGTATTGTGTTTAGACCAATATTTTATACGTAATCATGCGCTCAAGTTGACTATCTCATTTTTTCTCCAAAATTGATACCCAAATTTATTACTCTCTCAAATAAATACATATATTATATTCAGATTTGAAAATGTGTGTGCAATAACAGAAAGAACATATAGTTTTCTAGAAAAAAGTTAGTTTGTGAAATGTTTTGTTTTAGAGATATAATGTATAGAATTTGACAGTTTTTTTCCCATTTTTCGGAGGTTTAAGAGTCGTACGTCCCTTTAATATTTGAGAAGATACTTCTGGAAGGACGATTATGGTCAAAATTCTTAGATAAAAACCAGAAGGGAAAATATAGCGAAAATCGCCAGAATGCTTTATCCATATGTTGAATTTTTTATACGCCGCCAGCGCTGTTAAATGCAGTGGGAGAATCCCCGACAATACATTCAATGATCGTGTAAGAGAGTTTCGACGAGCTTCTGTCAATTTCAATCAGAAAATTCTTTGTTTTGTGGAAAGTTTTGTAATGTGCTCTATTGTGAGCTCACCACAGCAAATACTACCGTCATAAAGCAGTAAGCTCTCTATTATATAAAAATATCAAGTTCTTGAAAGGATTGGACGGGCGACCCAATCATAGCCAGCCACCTTTCCAAAATGGGACATTAAGTAATAAATTTTTTAATGCAAATGATTTATATGAGCATTCCATTTAAGATTAGAATCGAAAATCAGACCCAGATATTTGAGAGACGAAGAGACTGTGATAGTAAAGTTATTAATTTTAAATATAGGCGTTCTCTCAAATGCAGATTTAGAAAAAGTAGTTGGTTTGTGCCTACACGCCAAAGTCAGGCAATTCTCAAAAGAAACAGAAAGTTTGAGTGAGTTTAGTGTGCTGAATGTCTTTTGCAATAATTCATTTGTATTGCTTTCTAGAATATTTTGAGTATCACCATAAGTGGCAAGCGCCAAATCATCAACAAAAGCCCGGAAAAAAAACTTCTCATTATTCAGCTTTTTAAACATCTTTGAAATAAAAGTTCCAAATGAATGGCGCACTAACAGAACCCTTAGAACATCCTTTATATACCATATTTGTTATTTTAAAGTATTTACAACAAAGGAGACGGTTCTATTTTCAAGATATTAGTACATAAAATTAACGAAAGAATTGGAAGTATTTAAGCATTCGAATTTATCAAAAAGTGCAGACCAATCCTTATTATCAAATGCAGATTTGATATCAATAGATACCAGGGCTACATGCGTTTTGTACCTATAACTTTAATTTCATCAACAATATTATGTATTGCAATTTCACTGTTTTTAAGTTCTGTAAAACCATATTGATTTTCATGAATTACAAAATTATTATTAAACCAAGGATAAAATTTATTTATTATTAATCTTTCTAATATTTTTCCTGACGTTGGTAATAAACAGATTGGTTTGTACGAGTAGAAAATTCTGGTATTTCGTCCATTTTTTTTGGGAAAAAGACACCTCCGTTCCTCAAATATAATGGAAAATAATTTTGCTCGAAACATAAATTAAAGAGACTTAGTAGAAAGTTAGAATTATGTTTAAAAATAACTTACCATGTCCTATAATCCAGCCGGTCTGGACCAGAAGCTTTTCAACTTTTTAATAAATCGAAAACAAGATGAAGGTCAGAATGCGTCAAGGCATCTATTTTTTCCGGAATTATGTTTTTATGAAACAGAAAGGAAGAGGAACTTTGAGGGAATAAATTGTGATCACTGAGGGATTCTGAGCCTCAAATTTGCCACTCTTTAACTAGATGAGAAAAATAATTTTAAATGAGGGTGAGATCGGGGGAACCAGACCAATTATTGCAGTAAAAGTTGTCCCCGAAACAATATTATTGCAAATTGAAAGGTTTTGTTGAGAGGTAAAATCAAGCATTTGCCTTCCTCTAAGGTTCTCGTTATCATAGCCCCAAATTTGGGAGTTAAAGTATCTGAGAATCAAGACGATTTTGTTATTAAAATTAAACGACTATAGTTCATTGATCTGATCATCAATATTTTCGTGTGGTCGTAGATAGACCGACATTAAGTAGAACGTTAAGTCTTTAAAGGAAATTTCTATAAAAACTGAACTGATTAAACTAAAATAAAAAGAACTATAAACTTTTTTGTTTAAAACTGCTTCACCGGAGTTATTAAATGTTGTTAAGTTTTCTATCGAAAATGGCCGCTTCTCCATTTTTCACGTACGGATCCTGTATGATTCAAAAATAAATATCCAAATCCCCAGCAACCGATAAAACACAAGAATGCGCAGCTTGACAATGATTTCTGTTAATAGAGAGCACTCTAATACTGTCCATAGTCGGTGGTCTTAATTATGAGTATTTTTAAATTAGTAAATGATGGAAAATTTTTGTCCCTAGCTGAGTGGTTGGTCTCGTAATTTTTTCCATATTTTACATTATTTTCAAAGCAATTAATTATTACCTGGGGACTTTCTGTCACTGTCTATCTGCAAGTTATTTGAGGAAGCAAATCTGAGTGACTTTTCATCTCTCTTTGAAGCCATTCAATCTAATTGTCATCAGATAATTCTACTGCAACTCCTCCGTTTCTGATGTATTTAAATCTTTTAACTACGATGTTATTTTTCGAAAAATCAATATGTTTAGTGAATAATTTCTAAGTATACATGCAAGTATGATTACCATTCACTGGTAAAATCAACAAGACTTTATCTGCCTCAGGACTTGACAGTTTAAACCATGTTTAGAAAGTTTTCGTAGTTTTCAGAACATTCAACAATTTTTCTACCAAAATGGTTTTTTCCTCAGTTATTTCTTTAATTTGAACTTTCAACTCATCAATTCCCTCATGTCCCTCACATACCTTAGTTTTATACTTCGTTAGTCATTATTTTAGTTGCAAGTTTTCAATCTTCGTATCGTCATTAAGTTCAAGAAAGAAATTAAAATAGTTTCCATTTTCATTTTTTTTTTTTGCCTTTTAGCTCCCAATGGTTATTTGCTTGCAATTTTTGAAGATTAGAAAGTTTGTTATCGGGTCAAAAGATTTATAATCACCAGCTACCTTATTCAACAGATAATCTGTAGCAGCCATATTCAATTGTAATATTAATTCAAAATACACAAAGTTAATGCAATTTAGATTCAATTCCTCCAAAAGTGAATAAAAAGTTACTTACTGAGAAATAAAAAATTATGTAGAGTCTCAAAAGGAAAACTAAAATTATACGAATGAACTTTCTTGTACAATGGAGAAGTGCAATACCTCCTTTTCCATCTTTTGTAACAATCTTGGATAGCTGAAATCGGCGAGTAAAGTCCTCGAACGATGGAAAAATGCAACAGTAGAAACGCAGGGAAAATCATTCAAAAAGTAGTAACATTTCGCAGAGCTTAAACACAGAAGCATCCCCTGGGTTTAGTGACTAAAGGTGAAAATCCTGGGTTGCTAAGGTGGCGGATTACACCAAGCGTCGAGGAGGAACCCGGTGGATGGCGAAGAGCATCGGGCGTCCTTTAAGGGACAAAATCTTCATTAACCGTTTGCAGACCGAATTCAGATCCAGGTTAATTTTTAATTACTTTTTTGCAAATGTCACCTTCTAATGCTTTAGTTTAAAGATATCAATCATTGAAATTTGAATAAAAAATTTTATATAAGTTTTTTATAATGTTCCCAATTGTGAACATTTCTGATTAAGCTCATTACACTGGACATTGAAATGGAAAACAGTGATGATCAGACTGAATAATAAGCAAAGTATTGTAAAAAATATTTTTATAACTAAGTACAGATATGAATTTAATTGAAAATTTATGAAATTAAATGAATAAAGAATATTTTATACCAAAATGTGTAAAAAATGAAACTTCATAAAGGTATCCTATGGCACTCTCGGAAGTAGTTAAAATGCAATACATTTTTGCTGTTATTGCGTTGCAATCTTTTATTATCTCCAACTTACGCATATTTATCCGAGTTTTCACAATAAGGCAGTGACTACCACGTTTCAGGGGCGATATACAACCTGTAACTTTTGGTCGTATTGGAGGTCCATCCTTTATTTCCCCAATTCGTAAAAGGATAATTTGCGATTTTCTCCGAATAAACTTCGTTTGGAACCCTATGCTCTATGGTAATTTTTCATCCTCTTCTATTACCCCTCTGAATTTATCGGTAGACTACCGCTCAGTAGAAGCCAATCCGTGTTTTCTGGTGCCCTTTTAAGTTTTTCTTTAACATCTCAAACACTCTTAAATTTAAAACTAAATTATTCTAAACAGTTTATAAAAAATTAAAGAGTGTTAAATTCTCTACATTTTCATGCTTTTATTTTTGTTCCAAATTTAATATTTTTGCAGATAATGGCTCAAAACTAATTTTTAGTTTTCAGTATTTAACGACCCCCTGGATCACCAAACCGTTCGTGTTAACTACCTGAAAAAAACTTTTGAAAATGAGCTTTCATTTTTAAAATATTCGTAGTTGAAATATTGTTAGTTTTTTTAGTTAATTTTTAACAGTTTCCAACAATTCTCGGACACCCTGTATTTTTG